>JAEIIU010043366.1:0-71966 GCA_018874675.1 Drosophila baimaii
TATGTAACAAATTATCTGCAAGGGTATATAAACTTCGGCTCCGCCCGAAGTTAGCTTTTCTGACTTGTTAAATAATAAGAGCACTTTGTTAAAATTTTCATTAAAATCGGCCAACGATTTCTGATAGCTACCATATAAACAAATATGCGAAACAAGATGTCTCGTGTAATTTATGCTCTTAGTATCAAAATCTGGTTTAATAAGTAATAAATTACCTGCAAGGGTATATTAACTTCGGCTCCGCGTGAAGTTAGATTTTCTCACTTGTGGTATTTGTATTTAAGCGATAACTGCGACGAATTGCAAATTGCTACAAAGTATTCTATTCAATTTTAGAGAAAAAATTAAACAGGATTCGATATCACCAGTTTTGACCATGGACTAGGACTAGGACAAAACATTTTTGAGTATATTGTCATACACTTAGTTTCACTAATATAATATTAGCCCCTTATTCTGGAGATTAATACAGGTTCTTGGCTTATTGTTGTCTTCGTTGGGCTTTACAATACATTTACCTCGAGTTGAGTAAAGGATGCGTTCTTTGCGCCCAGCACATAAATCAGAACAACTTTTAACTAATCCTGAAATGAGAAGAAATTTAACAACGCGTGTACGCGTATTCGTGTACGTTGTCCATCATCATCTCCATCATCGCTTTTAGTCATATTGTGGTAAATCCATTTAAGTTTTTAACTTGTGTTTTATGTACTTGTCCGCAAATTTGATGCCCGCACGCAATAGGGCGTTTGCCTCCCCCTTGGCTCCCTTCCGCCCAACTTGAAGATCCTGAGTCCCAGGGTCCAGCCATCATTTTATTGCACTTGAAAACTTAATTAGGCCAAAATGCGGTGTGAACGCCTATTGATGTAAGAGAGAATTTTCGTTTCGCCAGCTGCGCGGGATTTTTATTACATGCATCAAATGTAATTTGTTACAAATTTGATGTGTTTCTATCTTCTTGAAAACAGCATAAATAAAAAAAGTTGTTGGTGCGGCCCGGGGGTTGGTGAAACTCGAATTGAAGCTGCGTGTGCTGATGGTCTGCCAACTGTTTTTTTTTTCCAAGGACCCATCATTTAAATGCGCTGCAGGTTTTATGATAGGGCAACTTTTGATTTTAGCTGAGAGGCTAACTATAAAATGTTGGCTTGGATTAGAAACCTGAAGAAACTTTAGATGTATATATGTATGTATGTGCAGGCATTCGGCGAATTTCCCCGTTTACCTTACACGTCATCATAGGTAAGTAGTTGCCTCCTGCTTGGTCATTATGGACGTGCACTGGGTGTCAGGGGTCAGTGCGCCTGATTGAAGCAGTGAAAATACCGAGGGGTTGATAATGCCTGAAGGCAATTACCTTTTTTAACTTGAACAATTCATTTGTTTTGTTACCCATTGAAATAGATTTCAAACTATCTCGGATTTCTTTGTGTATGTACGCCATTAATGACAATAAATTGGGGATGTTTAAACGATTAGTTTTCGTTTATTATTCGTTAAAGTTTTATTTCACTCAAGCTAGCGGTTTTTCATTCAGTGAAATTTACTGTTTATTGTGTTAAACTTTTCATTTGTACTTCTCTGCATTCATTCGTTAGGAATTTTATTTTTTGGTTTCGCAGTAGGTGGTGGAGTAAACACCATGGCCTTAGGTTTTTTCTCTATGTGGGGTGTTTGCTTCGTTAGCAAATTGAGAATTTGCATCAAAAAATATAAACATTTTGTGTTTCTTGTTTTGTGATTGGTGTTGATGTTATCCCCAATCTAGTTTGTTTTCATCCTGTGGCATTTCTAAAAAGTTATAAGGCCAAGTATTTTGGCCCCTTGAGGAGGGTAGACAAATTTATTATTCAAATTTCCGCAGCTGATTTGCTTGATTTTATTGTTCAGCTTTACAGAAGCATATTCAGCTTTGTTTTAATTCACTTAAAACTACATAAATTTAACTTTACATGCAAGGCGACACCTCACGTGCCCCTGAGTGAGGTCGGCGGCGGGTACGTTTCGTTTCCAATAGATACAACTGTGTCTTCGCCTTGTGGACGCCAGTGGACGCGAGCTGCTCATTAAAAGCGACGAAAATGTCGCGAGAGAGACTTTAGTTAAGCTTTGCTTAATTCAATCAAAAGCACAATCTGAGACTGGACGAATCTTTAGTCGATCGGTGAAGCGGAGCAACTACGGTTCATTCCACTACCACGTCCCGTAGCTTGTCGTAATTTTAGATTTTCAGAAACGCTACGCAAGATGATCCCTGATTGGTGCGGCAATCGATTTGGCTTACTGCTGGCTTTATTATTGGCTCTGGGCCAATTAATTTGTGCCAAGTTGCGTAAGTGTCGCCCAGCTAAGAATAGGCTACTATGAAGATTTGGCAAAGGAGTTTGAAATCATTTTTGTACAGCATCTACAATCAAGCCATGTGCTCGGGATGACCCTCAACTAGAGCGCTGCATCATCAACGCTGTCTACAAATTAAGGCCACTACTAGTCCACGGTAATCTTGGAGATGGCTATACAACGCCTCCCCTGGAGCCCTTGGCCCTTGATAACATTGAATTGGGTCGAAGTAGCCAGTTTCAAGCCGTGTTTACAGATCTCGAGGCAACCGGGGGGAGTAACTTTATCATTGATCGCCTTATGTAGGTATACACATTGATAAGGTTTGCCGTCAATAATTTGTGATTTTCTGTCATGAAGAGCAAAACCGCTGGATATATCATACGATCTGTGGATTACACTTCCGCGCATCGACTTTAGAGGAAGGTATTCGATGCACCTCAATTTGCTCCTTCTCGATATAAAGGGAAGAGGAAACATGCAAGGATATTGCGGTAAGTTTCTTTCTTATGTGAGCAACCTAAATCTTACAAAACGTGATTTATCCTAAACTAGAAAATGCTAAAGCATCCGTTAAAATGCGAGGCACTCGCTATTTGCGAAATGGCCAGGACTATGTCAAGTTTACCAAGATGACCATGAGGATCGAATTTAAGGACTTTAAATTAAACCTAGAAAATTTGTTTAATGGCGATCGAATTTTGGGAGATGTTGGCAATGCCCTCATCAACAACAATCAGGACTTGTATCTAAATGAGATTGTGCCTGGCCTGGAGCATGGTCTCTCCAAAAAGTTTTTAGATGTGGCGAATGAAATCCTAGCTACAGCTACCTTTGATGAAATGTTTCCGCCTGGAAGGACTGTGATCAATCCGATCACGTTCCCTTCGCGGCTGCCATCAGCGGAACTAGGTCCAGCTATTTTTGAGCCTCCGTTCGCTCCAAAAAATCCCGAAGGGTCCATTTTTGAACAGGTAATACCAAGAAAGTACCATACCGCGTAGCGTTTATGGTTTTAACAGATAAGTAGAGAAATTTGTAAGTAAATACAAGATACTGATGAAAATTGTTTGAGGTGTTATTTTATTTCCCTGTGTAGAGGTTCGAAAGAAAGACATTCTTTAACTTATTTCGCTTAAAATATTATCATTTTTGACCAGAATAAAATTGAAAAAAAAACCCTGTTTTCAGTTCGACCAAATTTTTCTTTACCACGCACTAATTTTCCTTAGAGCGCTTAATGCCTTACTCCATTTTCCTGTCGGCAGAGGAGAAGCTGGAAAAACTTTTTAATCCGCCACCAAGCCTGGTCTGTTTTTGCATATTAGGCCTAAACTTTTTAAAATGTGTAGTCACCGCCTAACGGCACCGGGGGGACAGTTTAAAGGGCGCACATACACACACTTTTTCCCAGCATTACACCTGTTCAATGGGGTCAGGGCACGCAGTGCTCTTTCTTTCTGGCCTCCTCTTGCTTGTGATTAATCACCGGCAGCGACAAAGATGAATTTACAGAGATTTTTTTCCGTGAAAGTTTTTACTTTCTCTGGGCGGGAGGGGCAGAGTGGGCAGTTAATTGCGTTGGATGGACTTGGGGCGGCCAGAAAAAAGTGTTGCCTCCCTAGTGAAATTCAGCTGGCTCTAATTAAATTCATGCGACGCAGCTGTCACTGGCAAGAAAAAAGCATTATCGACTTTTAGGCGCTTAATATTTCAAATGAAAATGTTTTTGATGTAAACAGAGGGAAGTCAAAGGAAAACCTTGGCAACATCTTCAACTTCCGTACTGGCCAATGCCTTGCAAAGTGTCGCCGGCATTAATTTCATTTATTAATTTTTAACTACGCCCGCGCACCGAAATAAAAGGAACTTGATAAATGGAGGGCTAGCAGGAGGAGGCAGCGGTGGGTAGAGGGTGCACTGGGAGGTGGTTTGAAATCTTTTTCTTTTCTTTCATTGTGCGCGTCCCCATTTTTTGTTGCTTCCTTTTACCATCGCTTTTCTTTTCCGACCTTTTTTGTTAATTTTTTTTAATTCTTTGCTTTTCACTTGAAAGACGCTCGAAACGTGGAGATGCGCCGAGGCCCGCTAATGTCCTTTCTTTTATCATTAAGTAGGAAACGTGGGTGTCCTTTTTGGGGTTGGTGGGTGGGTGGTTGGTTTTGGGCGTGGCAAGTCCGTCTTGCTGAAGGGGAAAGGGAGCGATGGGGATACGCAGGTATTTTAGCGGCCATTAGAGAAAAACCTCATTCTGTCAGCTTAAAGTTCCAAAGTAGCAATTTCTTTAACAGTGAAAGGACAACAAAGCTAATGTATATGTCAAGTAAATAGAATTTTAATAATTAATAAACAATTTATATTAAGCGCATACTTACCAAAAATACCCAAAGACTGAAAACGGAGCATAATATTAAATGTTTGCTTTAAAATTTAATCAATCCAATTTTGTCCGAGTCAATAATACAGAAACATTTCATACGTTGGCTATATCTGACTCACAGTGGTTTCTTCTCTAGCAATCCGCTCACAGTCGCATGTGCAGGCCAACTTGGCATTAGGATAGAGGTCCACAATTGTCGGCGAGGCGAAGCGCTCCTCGAATGAAGCATAATGTCGGTGATGATGAACAAAGTCAAGACTAACTTTGTCATTGAATCTACGATGGGGCTTATCGCCGGCCACTTTGTACTTTTGAAAGAGTTCCCGCATTATTTCGTTTGGATACTTGAGACAGTTTCGTGGAATCGGATATGGAGTCACTCCGGTATTACGACGTATTGTAGGCTCATCCTGCATCACTGACACCTTCGCGTTGTCGTTCTCCCACATTCCTTTCTGGATTTGGCCGGTGTGCATATGATAGAAGACACCCTCACCATTTTTATATCCACGTGCGAAGTGTCCTTCATAACGGTTGCCATTAGCTAGTTTTTCACTCATTTTGTAGGGGAAGTATCGATTAATTTAATTGTATTCTACGAACCATAAAACATGACCCCCAAGCCGTGTCGGAAATCAGTCTCCCACTCGCCCGCATAGATGCTGCCATCCGTGTACCACTGAATGCCTATACCATGTCGACGGTTTCTTAGCCATTTTCCGAAGTAGACGCACCCATCGGAATAGAATTGCTTGCCCTCGCCGCACTTCATGTCATCGTACCATCTTCCCGAGTAAATCAGCTGTACATCCGTGCCACGCTTGCGTAACATGGATCCGACTCCCTGTCGCTTGTTCATCACCCAGTGACCCTCGTAGACTAGCTGTCCCTCAGGCTCTTTTTTACTCGAAAAGTCCTGGGAGGTTCGCTTTGCAGTCTTCTTCACGCCCCAACCATGGTGTTTGCTGCAAGACCAATAGCCGGAATAGGTCCCACCACCGGGATAGTAAAAAGTAGCCCTTCTGCCTGTGCTACAGACAGGCCTGTTTGGGCAAAAATAACGTTCCAAACAGGTACCCATGCTCTCAGTTAAAATTTAAGAATAAAGTTTTTAGAAATACTTATGTGTAAATAAGGATTTGGTTGACAATTCCAATTTGATTATTTTGTTGCATACTACTTATATCGACATATTTTTAGTGAGCATGTTTCCATAAACAGACCCTTTTTGAGAGATATTTGGGACAGGGAAACTTTAAATTGTTGTAAAAACGTGGTAAATATGACCCCAGAATATAAATGGAAACCACAAGCACACTGGAACCCCTCCATTTATAAAAAGGAGACATATTGAATTAGATAGGACCTGGGCGAAACATGTCACCGTCACACACTTAAAGGTTGTTGGGCTATGTATTGTGTGAATCAAGCATAAATAAAAATCAAGGCATACAATGTATATGAGGAGCAAAAAGGTATAAGTTTGGGCGGAAAAAGCGAACGTCGATTGGGTCACCTTTTATCACCTGTTTTTGTCATTTAAATTTTCCTGTGAGTGCAAAAATCCTTGCAGAAAAGCGTTGAGGGTCAGGAAATCAAATGTATTGAGGAAAGTGTTCCAAAAGGTTTACGAACGTTTCAGTGAATATTTTGCTTAGATATCTGAACGCTGAAATATGTATGTCTCTCACCAATATTTGCTCATACGCATATTGTTGCTTTAGGCATTCTTAATATTCTCAATATTTCTCTATTGTAATTGAATAAAAATCTGCAGAAAATTCAACCCCTATTAAACAAATTGCTTTATTTCTATTTAATAAACCTTTTCGATCCAATGATTTGCATAAACTGCAACTGGCATCGTATATTAAAGCGCATATAAATTTAAACTTCCCGCACATCCAGATTATAATCGTAGAATGAATGGATTGTTACAAAATCTGCTCCATCAATTAGCCGTTCCAATACCTATTAATAATCAACGAAACAGTTTGCTCTCGTTGCTCGCAACTCTGCCAAGTCAACGGTTGATCAGTTTGGTTAATTTCTCTGCTTGGGGCAGTAACTGAAGCGGATATCTGCCTGTGGCCAAAATAATTGCAACTGACAGGCGCTTTAATTTTTCTTCCTTTTCGACAGCTTATATTTAGACCGGGGACTGTGTTGCCATGTTTATGATAAACTTAATTCAGTGTAAATGAACGGCCTTATTGGTTAGCAGGCTTGTGGGTAAAATAACAGTTACCCACATCTCCTCCATCCTCTTGATAAACTTCAAAAAAAAAAAAAACAAAAAAACAAAAAACAAATCAAAGAAGGAAAAGAAAAATATACAACTCAAAAAGGTAAAACTTTTTACGTTTTCGGTTGAATGAAATGGAAAATTTTAATTGCTCTGCGCGATGTGTATCCAACAAAGCTTCTGCGGTCCGTTCTTTTATTTTATTTTCTTCCTATCGATGTGGATGTTTGTTTGGAGCTTTTTACTCACTTTTTAATCGTAATACAAGCTGAAAAAACTATAGTGATCTGAACCCCAAATGTACAGCATTTCAAATACGACAAAGACCCAAATCTCCCCTTAATAAGTAGCAGCCCCAACTCTTACAAAGTTAAAATTATTGTAAAGCGCACACAAGCGAGAATGAGGACAGAATGCGACACGCACACGAAAGACGCAAATTGCAGATTTTTCTCATTAAGCTCATGTCAGATTAGCCGGGGACAGGAAAGAAGAGGGAGCAGGAGCAGCGGCAAAGGGGGAAAGATTCTTGGAGCTTGGTTAGAGCCAGGAGGCAGTACACACGGGTGCCATAAATTATTTGCCCCCGAGGCAACCCTTGGAAAACAGCGCGAACTTTTCTTTTACAAAGCGAGACGAAGCAAGGATGGCATACAACAGCATTTGTTAAAAATTAAGTGATGGGGGTGCTCTATATGGCAAAGAAGTGAAATGAGGCGTCTGGGCAGAGGGGGGTTCTTATTGCAACCTCAAGCAGGCAACCCTGTGTCGTTGCTGGGAAAGGGAAAAGGGAGCAGCAGCAATTTTATCGAACTGAAAAACGTAGATTAATGTTAGTCGACGACTTCATACTCTTTTTATACTTACCCTACACGGTTCACACCATTACCTACAGACTTCATGCCCCTGATGATCCACGATGGGTCTTTATTTTTCAGATTTTCCGCGGTTCGGAAATTCGTTGATACCCCCTGTGAGCGGCATACATTTTGTAATGAAAAAATTTGCATATTTTACCGTGGCGCAACGGCTGCTCTTGCGATGGGGTTGTTTCTTGTCCCGATATCATTTAAAGCATAAGCGAAGCTCATATATATAGTCACCCGTAAGATAAATGCGGAAAGAGGGCGGGGGGTCGCTGCGCTAAAAAATAATGAACAATAACGCAGGGGTGTTTTCTCAGCTCGTTCCAATGGCCGGTTTAGGTGGAAAATCGTTTGTTTTAACATTTTAACCCTTTCAGTTCCACAACCCTTGCCCAGTGGGCAGTGGCCAAGCGACCAATGAGGTTGCCGCTGCTTTATTAACCCTTTTTCTTCAAACAAGGGTGAATGCGGGGAGTGCCGCTCCCACCCAGTGGAGTGAAGCCAATACCAGAATTTGGAAAAGTTTTTCCTTTCCTGCTTTTCTTTTTTTTTATATTCAAGAACTTTGATTTCTTTTGATTTGCATGCGCCAAAGTTTCTTCAACTGGAAAGAAAAACAGAAAACGAGAGCACACCAAAATTTGTGCTTGAAACAAATTAACAGTCCAGTGATTATTGTCAAAAGCAAAGGACGAGGAAGCCAAAACAAGTGCCTATCGTGCGCTCCTCGTGCTACTCATACCCCCGTTTCTTCTGGCGACCAATTCAAAATTAGAAAAGGGCATAATTTTAATGAACTTTCTTGTGGAGTCCTGGTCGCCACCCATATAAATACTCCCTGGTAGCCAAAGCAGCTGTCGAAAAAGGACTTACAAGTTTACATTCTGCTTTGCCCACTTGTCTCGGCTTTTGAGTTGTTTCCTGAGCCTCTTTGATGGGAATTTGTTTTTCAAAAGAATTTTTTGTGAAACGCAAAAATAAAAAGTTATATGTTGATCTCGGTTGGTTTAAATAAATGGGAATAGTAAAATTATCAAGAAGTAATGGCATTATTCTTGCGTCTTCCCTGACATTAATCACTTCCACTCAATCGATGTCGGATCGTAATTGCATCTCTGTTAGCTGCACGTTCCGTCCCTCCTGTATGCAACTGTAAACTGAAATGGGTCTCAAATTGCAGCGGCTGCAAGCCAAGAAATAGGGGACCACCTGCTTTTCTAATCTCTAGAATAATTGTTTGCCTGAGTCTCGACTCAGGTCCTTTAACACACCCTTGGCTGCTGCCAAATGAAAGATGCTATGGTTATGCAAAATTAGATAGATTGTCTTGGTCATACAATAGATACTGCAAAGGAGATAGAAGGATAGGAGGCAGGTTTTTGCAACTCGATCAGTTTTACCTAGATGTGATGACAAGTTTTTAGTCTAAAAAAGCTCTGAGAGATAAGCTTTCTTCAAAATAAGGCGCTCTTTACTGATTGCCTACTGGTAAAGTCTTTTAAGAATTCATTAGATCTGCCCTTGAATTTTTGCAGACGGACAAGGCCATTGAAATCAAATAATGGATAGATTTCCATTGTCTGAATGGAAACAAAACCAAAATGATTGATTAGAGGCTAGGTTGTCCAGTCAGGTACCATTAAAGGCCTCATCCAATAGGCTCCTAAACCCAATCTTGCCTAATATTTTACGCTCATTTAGGGTATTACAGGAACAGAGCAGGCGGATTGTCTGCAACGCACCCTCCGTCTAACAATGGCCTTAACTCTTGAGCGGGCTCGAAAGGAATTGCAACTGTGGATCAAAGGAAGACAATGGAGCGGATGGGAAAACTAAAACCAACGCCCGCTTGACATTTGGCTGCTAAACAAACAAATACTGCAAAAAACGGGAGAGCTGCCAAGGGACAGAAGGAAGAGGGACTGTCAACCCGGTAACTACCGATACTGTGCGGGGGTGAGGCGCAGGTCAATCAAGGGCCAGGGCCCGACATACGTCGGTAAGCAGTTGCACTTCGGTGTTGCCTTTCCGTAACGAAAAGGAATATGATGCCCCTTCTTTGGTAAAAAAAAATTGAAACTGAAATTGAAATTGTGTCATTTCATGCCAAGAGGGGAAGGGACACATATACACCTGGTCTTCAAGCAGTTTTATGTCCTTTGTGTACCCTGCTTCCTCCTAACTGTCATTTTTAATTGTTTGCGTTTAACGGTTATCAGCCAGGCACCAACGAATTTGGAGAGAGCACAAATTTATCGGAATTTTTTGTTTTTCCTTTGGGCTTTTTATGGCCTGAACTCTTGACGTGGCCAGTTGCCCATTAAGCTTACTTTTAAGTGCCATTCAGGCCCGGTCTTCCTCGTCCTTTCCCGACTTTTTCTCTATCACAGCGCTTTGCACTTGAAAAATTTGCGCATGCACAGCAATTTCTTGTCTCGCCTTTCACTTTGTTTCTCATTTTCATTTTCTTGCCTTCCCCGTATTCCAATCTTAATTTTTTGTTGATGCTTCTTTGGGGTTGAAAATAATTCATTTATGCAAATGAGGGGTGTTTAAAATTAAGCAAAGAGCACGTAGGCCAAAAGTAGCGGTGCCAACAACAACAGCAGCCTGAGACGGGAGCTGTAATGAAGGAGGTGACTGGATGAGTGGAAGGCAGAAAGGGAAAGAGCTCGAGCTTCGCAAGGGCAGCAAGGGCATTGGAAAATGATAAAAACAAAAGGTTTTCGCCCGCCCCAGGACCACTCACAACTCACCCTCTCAGAGGTCATCCTCGGCCCCCGCACAGCTTCTCATATTTTTGTTCGTGAATATAAGTTACAATTTGTAAGCTTTTAATGGCGGCTTTGGACAAGAGCAGGGGAACCTGGCATAAAGATTGAAATGACTTGCCGCGGTACGCCAAGCCCTTGAAAAGTAGGCATATTTTTCACTTAATTTTCATTCAGTCATTGTATTCCCACTACTTCCAGTTTTCCTAATGCCTCTGCCGTTTGCCCTGTTTTTTGTACCTACGATTTGAAAGTGAGTTTTTCATTAAAAAAAAACCATAATGCGATACGGCTCACCGTCAAATGGGTTAACTTCACTTATCTACCATCCATCTCAAATCATTGCGAAAAGGGCCTCGAATATCGTCAAATAAACAGCTCATTTCTCCGGGCAAATTGTTAAGGACAAGGGGTTCCGCTTTCCCCATACGAGTATGACCCTTTTCAGCAGCACCAACAATGGCAATTGAAAGCGGTGAAAGGAGTAGCTCGGCCTGATCCTGGAAAACATGACATTTATTACGCTCTATTAGCGACGAGAGGCGAGTCAAAGAGGAAGGAACTCGAGGGGGACTGCGAATCTCGTATGTGCTGGTGTGAGGTCATGCGAATCCTTTCACCGTTTTGAGGGTGAAGCGTATGTGTTTGCGTGGTGGCGGTAGGTGAAGGGTAACGATTTGTAATGCTTTTGGTGCGAGATTCCTTATGCAAATATGGCACACATGTGGATGTGGCCACAGGAGCAAGGCGGGTAAACCAGCACTAAATGTTGACGCGTGCTGCTTCCGCGGCCAACACATACTCATATGTGACTGTTAGCTCGGAAAGGGAGCTGGAGCTCCTGGCAGAGTCGTCGGGGTCTAAGGTAATGCTGGGGGAGCACTGCGTTATTGCCTAGAGCAGTTGTTTGTGTTTTCTTGTTTCCTTGCCACCACGCTGAAAGGTTAAATGTTGCCACTGGGCACATAATTTTGTCAAGTGCTGTCAGGAGGTCTCACACTCCGCCCCATCCTGCCTTGCCACATGTTTGCGTTGTATCTGCTCCTTACGTGTACAGCCTATAGTGCTTAATGGGAAATTAACAACTTAATTAATTCCAATGCCATTTATCTTCAGTCTGCAAAGGAACCTCAACGCCACCAAAATCAACAAATTTCCATTGGTCAAACTTTGGCGCCTCCCCTATCCCCCGTCGTGCTCCAACTGCCCCGCGCAGCTCCTGTCTTCGCAAATGAGATTTATTTATGCGCGTGTTGCAAAGACAAACAGAAAGGCGATGTGTTGGGCCTTCGTCCAAGTCCAGTTTAAGTCCAAAGTATTTCTCAGAAAGCGATGTGTAGTTTATAAAAATATGTTATTGCTTGCTGAATTGTTGCGGTCGAAGAAAATGCAAGCAATTTATTTTTAATGTAATCATTTTTCCTTTACTATTGTTTAAGCCGAATTGAAAAATAATTTGTAAATACAGCTTTTGCTGTTGATACAACAATCTCATCTCCCTCCAACAGCACATATCGCAGGGGCATGTCTCATATTATGAACTATAAAATATTCATATGCGTTTTCCTGTACCAGGGAAACACATTAACCAAATTTGGCTGCGTGGACTGAAATGTCGTCGAAGTTGAAGTCCTGACTGACTTCCCTAGCACTCATCTAATTGCATTAGAAAAAACGACAGTATCAAGAACAGTCTGGAGAGCACCCCAAGGCGGGAAAATTGCAATTCCTTGCTAGGCGTATGTTGGCTCATCGTCCTTCTGTCACCGTCACCCCTGCTGAGCTTGTCTGTCGGCTGCTTTTCAAATTTTATGACATTTTTATTCGCTATGGTTTCAGAGGCCCACGAAATATGTCAACATACCAATGCTTTCTCTCCTACCGTCTTAGAAGGCGGATTTTCGGCAAAACAAAAACATTTTTGTTTTATTTTCCTAATTTGAGGTGCTTGTGCTTTTATGAACCACCTTTTAAGTTTTTATATCCGCAATAATTGGCGTAATTGTTTTGGTAGTTTCTCTGAAGGCTAAATCTAAAAGCTTTTCAGTGTCCGTTGAATATGTACGCCGCTCGTAATGTTTTAGATCGTGTGTATAGCCTTCTGCAATTTATATTAAAGTATTATTTTTTTGCTGTCCCTCTTATTTAAATAATTATAGTTACATTACTTACTTATGAATTATTACATTACTTGTATGTATTTAAATTAAGTTTTATAAATGTTAAGCCAAAGGGAACGATTTATATTTAAAATTCAGACTATGCTTTGAGCGGTAATTATCTGAGAAGTGTCTTTTTTAATGTACAAATATGTTCAATGGTATGGTCTATGAATATACAGGATGCGCCGACTCGATTCTAGATGCGCCGAAATGCAAACTTAATAACAACGCTCCACAAAAACAGTGCCGGGGGGAAACGTGTGCAAAGACTCGATGGGGGAGGTAGATATACATGACTCGTAATGAAAACGAGTCGAATGCAAATGAACAAAAGGCAACCCACATACATTTGCTACACACACAGGCCAACACTTGCAAATCGGGCTTCATCATCAACATCCTTGGCAGGAAAATCAAAGCAGCAAATGAGATAAAAAGAAAAAACCAAGCCAAAAGCCAAAGCTAAGGAAACGCATTGAGTAGAAAAGAACAAGAAATGGAAAATTGCGAAAAAATAAAATTAAAATATCGATCAACAGCGGTGGTAACGAACTCCAACCCCTTTGCTGGGAGCAAGATTACCAAATGAGACAGCGCCAGGCAAAAGGGATTCTTTGCCGTCTTAACGGTGGGGCGCAGCCATAGAAGAGTGTGGAGGGAGCTCTGGGTAGGTCCTCGACGTGCGCTCTTAAAATTAAAAGCATGTTTGTTGAGGAAATTGAACTGGCATTCGAGAGCTTCTCGTTGTGGGTGCTTAGAAATGAGTTAGCGACGACTCAACATTTATTTTAAAAAACTTGTCGTTTCGACATTATACCCTGTAATCAGATATAGTTCTAAGGGAAATGCAGGCTGGTGGTATCAGGACTAAACATAAAAAAGGCTGACATTTACTTTATTTGCCAGAGCTTGGCTCGTCGTTCTCCTCAACATCGCTCGTTTTTCCTACTTCTCATTTCTCTTAAGTTTATTCACCCTTTGCAAATGAGCTAGCACGATGGCAGAACAAACCTCGCGAGGGGAAGAGCGCCCACAAGGAGAAAAACACAATTTTCCACATTATCCTGACGCAGACTGCGCAGCTAACGGCGGCGTCGGCGTGGGCGCTATTCAAATTCTCTACTCTTGCTTTACACGCGCGATTTTCGTTGTTTTCGCTTTTACATTTTTTAATAGCTATAGAATTTTTTCTGCGCCTGCCTCCACGAGGGTGGCACATTTTTTTCAACTCCCTCACTACAGTGACAACCCTGCCAGCCACTTTGTGTGGCGGTGTGGGCTTGGCACTTAAAACGGCTGCCAGAAACTTGCTGAAGTTGTATTCCTCACCCAGTCCCAAGCCCTCACTCCGATTTTCCCTGCCACCAATACCCATCCGCACTTGCGGGTATTAAACTTAATGTTGATAGTGTAATTTTATATTTAAAAGAAGCCGCCAAAAAAAGTTAAGGGTTGTATTTGAGTTTCCAAAAAGGGAGTCGTTTTTTAGAGTTACCCAGCTGTAGAGCATTTTTTTTTAACTTAATTTAAAGTCAAGTGTTGACGCTAAATTTTAATTTAAAAATGTCAGTTGGTCGAATTTGTAGTGTTAGGTATTTTTTATTTTATTATTATTTTATAAAGGCTTTCAATCGTGCGTCTATTAGGAAAACCTCGAGGCAGCGTCCCCCATGGATTTCTACAAAATTTTTTCAACAAAAAAGAAAAGAAATTTAGGGAAGCCGAAAGTTGAAAACTATTGCAGTTTACGATTAAATCCATTAAATCGAATTGGAATATAAAACATTTATAAATGAAAACACAAGCTGTTTGATTATTTTAGAAGCATCCCATACAACTTGTCCGATCGTCTATGTACATATATGAGTGTAACTCAACACATAAAAAAATATGTTTCAAAAAAGGGCATTGTTATAATTTTTATTATAACTGCTGGCTCACTAACTACATAAAATTCCTGTCTACGGCGCTCGCAAATTCAGGCGGCACCGCTGTGAGGTTAGGACTCCTCTTTGGCCCTTTTGCTGCCTGATGATTTAAGCATGTATTAACAAAGCTGACTAGGTGACAATTAGCCATGGATCCCTAAAGGCTAAGGCATTCTGAACTCGCTGCCCTTTCCCCTTCTACCACTGGCTTAATCAGAAATTACTCCATCGATTTTTTTATTTTGCCATTTCCCCAACGTCTTTTGAAGAGGCCTCTGGCAACGAGCGTAGCGGAATAAAAAATGCGTCTGACGCTAACATCCGAGGAAGGGGAGGACTACCGGCCGCGTGCTTGGTCCTGGTGAAGATTCTCTCTGGAACCCCAACAACTTAGAAAAAACCTTTGACACAGTCAGTTTTTTAAGCATTTTAAGGGTGGCTCTCCAAATTTTTTTCCTTAGCCACTGCACATCCTTTCGAATCCTTGCTTGGTTGCCTAATGAAACGCCACCGTCAATTACACCAATGCCACGCGTTTGTAAAAAATAAAATTACAGAAAAAAGTGGAAACATGCAAAAAATAAAATAAAAACCCTACAACCAAAAGTCAGCAAACACGGGGGACTCTTGATTGAAATCCTATGTAAGCAATTTTCTCAGGCAAATGAGTGTGTCTGGTGACAGGGAAAGACGAAACAAAAGCAATTAAAAAGAAGATACTATAAAGGATGCTCAAAGCCGTGTCTGGGAATAAAAGTTATCCTTTAGGTATTCGGTGACACGATCCTTTAGGTATGACTTCAGTCCCAATAGTTCATTCGATTTTAAAACTTGATAGGTAAGGTCTAGCCGCATAACTCCTTTGCTTCCGAGATTTTCTCGCGATTCAAATGATAAAGCATGTTTGGGATGGCGCATCTGATATGGGCGTTTGGCTTGGATATGGACAGAATACCTGCAATAACTGTATTATCATGAGGCAGTGGTTGAATATGTACAGCATAAGTAACTCGTATACTGCTTAGCCCAGCCACTATTCCTGGTCAGGCGCACTGTATTTTTTTTTTGCCAAGTCCTTTTGTCTTCCTGCTGTGCACGTGTGTTTGCCAGTTTTCAATATTTACCTCGTATGATGTCACGGAAGCAAGCTGATTTCTAATACCAACTATTGGGGCAAATGATTGGGGCGGTGGGGGTTTGTGTGAGTACAATGTGCGGCTTGTTTGAACATGTGTCCTTTTTCTCTTCTCATATTGACCGTTCTATTTGAAAAAGGTATTTGGATCTGGATATGCTTGAAAGTGGCAAGGGTCAGCGGACGAAGCAGCACCGCAGGACATGCCGACGTCGATGGAATGGGCAGCTGTCAGTGCCAGGACTTAAGCCCGCAAGCCTTTGAGTTTTTTGCTCACCTTGGAGAACAGCTGTCTAAATTGCTAATAGGCGTAAATGAGACGCCCATTGAGGCCGAAGAAAATCTATAAGAAAAACTAATTTCCGCTATGTTCAAAGACGGATGCTTTCAACCACTGCAAAAGACCAGACGTGTGCCAGTCGCATTCTTTGCGCAAATACATGATGATCTTCATCTGCGTGTGCGGCCCCTAAATAGGGATTATCGTCGTATGCAAAACGAAAACGGAGGGCAAGGAAAACTACGAACTGCAGGCAAATTACAAACCGAAACCCTTTTCAAATTCAAAATCCGTATCCTGTGTTACATACAAACCTTTGTGCTTGGGGTATATTTTTTTTAGCAGCCGGCATTTGCATACCTAAAAAAATTAAATATTCAAAAAAAATGAGACTGTGCCTGGCAGGACACACGACAATCGCACCCCTCATAGTGATTTTTTCTGTTCGTTACCCAGACAACATTGAAAGTCCTGCGGCTGGGATAGCGACAACCCTTTTTTTTTCACTTTTTAAAAGGGGTTTCCACAACTTTTAATTTGCATTTTGTTGCTTTGTGTTGCTGTTGGGATTTGAAAATCAAGTTCTTAACTTACCCCTGAAGTTGTCGGCATCAGGATCTCTTCATAAAACACAAATGCTCGTTTTTTTGGTACAGTTTTTTTTCTGAATTTGACAAGTGAATATTCAAGTAAGCTGTGCAAGGGTTAAAAAATGTAGAGAGCTAGGGTATAGGTAAAAAAACGTGGGTACTCTAGCATGTGCTCAGGCAGAATAATTTGGGTTCCTGTGGTAAGGGTAAAGAAAAAAATGCACGCAAATGAAAGGGTGATTTTTAAAAGCAAAATTTTCCAAATTCGTAATTTTAACTTCCGAAATACAATTTTTTACTTAATAGACGGCAAAAATACATCGAATTTAATCCAAACCTAATTCAAACTTAAGAATAGGTAGAATCTATAAATGCCCTTTAAACGAGTTTTTTTTTTTAATGTACTTCATATTATCGGATTTCGGCTACATATCCTATCCGTAAAACATGTCCAAAACTTTTTAAGTTAAAAAACTGCAAAGCTGAAAACGAATTCATTTAAAAGCATCAAAGGGGTAAAATGAGCCCGCTGTGTAGCATGCAAAGCGAAAGTTAATCACAAAATACATTACGGGGGATATAAAAAATAGATGAACAAAAAAAATGAGGCAGACGCGCAGCTCGTTTTTTCTGCCGAGGGGTTAACTTAATTTATGCGCATCGCTGGGTTGGAAGCGTGGCAGAGACGTCGATTGCGGCAGTAGATGCCATGCCGAAGCTGATTATGCAGTGCGCCAGCATCACGAAAGGTTTTCCTTTTTGCCCGATTTTTTAATTTGAAAAATATGCCTCGGCTTATGGAACGCATAGCACGGCTACCACGTTAGGGGGGAATGGGTGTACTTCAGCTTTATTGGAAATTATTGATTTATGATTTCGCAATGTGATGGACATGACTACATATGTAGGTTGCTCTGACGCTTGGTTATCCAAAACCAAGAAACTAACACTAAACCAAATTAAAAAAAAAAAAAGAATATAAGCTAATTTATAAGTCTTTTTTGAAAGCTAACATTCTAAATATCTCTTATTGCAGTTTCAGAATTCTTGAACTAATAAAAATATAGGCATTTGGTGATAAGCTTCTTCCCTTTTCTCTCTCCCGTTGGGCGCACTTCAAACTCCAATTAAAAATTATAAGCACGGGTTCTTAAGTCAAAGGCTCTCCCTTAAAGTACACGCCGTACTTATAATACCACCTTGATAAAAATTTCTACATTAAGAAAAACTGCGTGGCCACCTGCGCAACTCGACGCCAAATGATGCCGTTAAGATGCTTATAGCAAACGAAGGGCGGCAAGTAGGGAAGCAAATACTTCAAAAGGCATTTGAAAAAAACCAACACAAAATGAAAGCTAAGTTTCCCCCGCTGCCTCAAAGGGGGGGGGTGGTTAAAAAGGGGTGGCAAACGAAATTAAATTTTGTACTTCGCATAAACTTAATTACTCGCCTTGGTCGGCTGGATGAGACGGGTGTAGAGGGATGTCCAGGACGGCGGACTAAGGAGAGGTCTTCCATCTCCTTGAGAGAGCCTGCGCAGTCGCGAGATTCGCCCTTGCTCCGTTCATTAATGGTCGCGCTTAATGGGAAATATTAAATTATGCCCGCGCCTCAGTGAGCTGTTGTTGGCTTCATTTTGGGTCCTCTGCTAATTTAACCCTCCAGATGCCAGGATGCCGCGCAGAGAAGCCTTTTGTCTTTCCACTGGGATGCTTGCTTTCATTCGAGTGTCAAACAAAGTCATTTCCATGTTAATTGCACGCCATTTTGTGCCTTTGGTCCTTGGCCCGGTTGATAGGCTGATTATCCTTTCATTTATGCAAAGTCCTAGCTGTTGTTAATTTGCTTATTTCTTTGCCGTCATCCTGGCCCTGGTCCTCGTTTTGTCTGCATCTTAATTAATGTTTTCCTTGTTGTTATGCAAAGGAGTCGCCTTATTAAAAGGATATACCGTCAAGCCCTGCTTCATGGCAGGCCACTTTACCGGATAAAAAGGTAATTAAAATTTTTTCATTTGACTGTTTAATTGCGTTTTGCATATTTTGCGGTGGCAATATCGTGGCTGGCCTTTGTGAACAGAGCTACTGAAACTTACTCTGCTGCTGATTGTAGTCACTTATATGTCTGGCTCTTAGGCCGAGCCGAAGACTACGTTTGGTCTCAGCCGTAAATAAGTTAAAAGGCTACCAGAAGCAAGGCTCGCAACTTGTACAGGCCCTATGGTGGGTCCTTTATTCTGTAAGCGAATTACAAATCCATTAGGACACACCAAAGGCACTATAAGTAAAAGTTGGGTACGAAACGAAAGTTAATGCAGCATTATTAAATAATAAGTGGTTGTCAGAAAATCCTTTTTGGCTCATATATGGGTTATAATTAAATTGGCCTCTAAAGGAAACTATACCAGCTGAAAGTGACCTCTTTCAACTGCCTTCATCCCTGTTCCCTAAATGTATGCTACAGCTTTTATGCCTTGTACAAAGCAGCCGCAAAGTATAAACAACTGTGCGAAGAAAACCCACAACAAATCGCTTAAATCGTATCAACAGTTTGCCAACACGCCCTCGCCCACACATGCATAAGCAGATACGAGTGTGTGTAGTGAATGATAGCTTGTTGATAGCTCACTTTCCGTGGGACACAGAATGTCAACAAGCAACACTCCTCCCTCACCAACACTCACCCAATCCGGCAACAACCACACCATGCATATAATTTTCAAACGTTTTTCACTTGATTTTCTCTAAACAAATTTTTGCAAAAAAAAAAAGGGGGAAGAAAGGGTCTACAAACTCCCCAAGGGAGTAGCGAAATCCTCGGTGAAACTCATGGAAATCGCGTGTGTAGTGGCTTTTTGCCGTTATTGTTGTTGGAAAATTGCCGTTTCCGTCGTCAAACTCGTCGCGGTTTATGCATGTAAATTTGTCTAAAATTGTCGAAATTTGTGGGAAATAAAAAACATATGGGGAGGGTGGAAGTTATCGCACTTGTCTAATGTTTATGTAATCAGCAGTGCTTTTATCATAGAATTGGCATTATGGTTACTTGGGCGGTTCTACTGCCCGTTGTGTAGATATGCATACAAAGGATAAGTGAGGGTGAAATCGGTGTGTTTACACTTATGAGGACCATATGTAGAAATGCACTGTAAGGTGTCGTGGGAATTCGGAATTTTAAAAATAAATGTATTTAAAAAGCGGCACATTAGAAGTAAATAAAACAGTGATTATTACAACAAAGACCTAAGACTACTATTACTATAATTAGCAAAGTTTATAAGGATGTCCTTTTGTATTATATAGCCGAATAAGTTTTAATTAATTTGAGTTGGAAGACACGCGTTCTCCTCCCATTGCTCCCCTGTCTGACTTTCTTGCGACATTAATACCATGAATAATATACGCTCATTTCTTTAGATTTTGTGCTGGCGTGTTTCGTACCCACTTCCACGACTTCTTTCATTTTTTCCCTTCTCAGCTTCTAATTCCAAAGGGGTTGTTCGTAATTTTCTTTAAACAAAAATGTCTTTTTGCTTTTACGTTGCTTTTTCGTAAACTTCAGAGAGACCGAAATGAAAAATACAAAAGTAAAATGAGTCAGAGAAACCGCCGAGAGCTGCTGCTTGGAAAAGCTTCCTCACGAGAGGGGGCGCGCGGAAAAGGGGAAAGAGAGAAAGCAGAAAGGGAGCAGAGATGCAAAACGTCTCAATGAGTTTAACGCTCGCTGCTTGATAATGAGCAGCAAAGGAAGCGAGTCAGCCGAAGACGAAAGAGCTTTGCCCCACTCCAGCAATCCTGGCTGCTTGCCTGGCTGTGACTGCGTTGTTCCAGCATTAAACTCTTTGATGAAGGCAAAGGTGTAACAGAGACGCAAGCGTAGGCGACTCTCTCTTTCGCACACGGACGCAGGTGGCCTATTGCCGCCATGCTTCAAAATAACGAAGGTGGCGAGCGGGGTTGGTAGAGAGAAAGCGAAAGCACTTCGTATGCAAATGAGTTTTCCGTTATCGTTGCTGTGGACGCCGCTGCCACCGTCGCAGTCGCAGTCGCTGCCGTTCGAGAGGGTTGTTTTTCATTTTTTTTTCTTACCGTAATTCTTTTTTGCCCCTTCTGTGCTCTTCTGCTTCGCGTACAGCTCGATAAGAGAAAGAGCAAAGCTCGTAATTTCCAAGCAAAAATGAGTAGAACTCTAAATGTGAAATTATAATGAGCGTTGTTTTGCTCTCGTCTTAGTTTTCTCCATGGCACTTACAATTTTGCAACACGCTGCGCAAATGTCCGCCAACCTTTTTCACTTTCTCCATGGCTGCGTGCTGTGTGAATTCTATTCTAAGCATTGCAGCAGAGTGCCGATCTTGATCCTGGCTAATTGTGTTTGCCAAAATTTGCATGCCCTTTTTTTTTTTTTGCATATCCTGCCAGGCTCTGCCGGGGGTAGCAAGAGACCTTTTGGTATGGTTTGACCCTTAGCGTGCGCATGTATTTCATAGTACCTTTTAGACCTTTTTCCCTGTCTTCCATCCAACTATTGTTTTCATTTGTCTACTACTTTCTGGTTTCTTTTTAACTTATTTTACCTTTGAATGCTTCAATCTTATTATTTTCAAAAATTAAAATGTATATATAAAATTAAGTAACTGCTTCGTGGATTTTCATTAGATTAGGTGGCTCGCGTAAATACCTTTATGCTAGTCTTGATCGTTATCTGATAACAAAAGACTCCTTTACGTTAACTACAGTCTAAGCAGTTAATTGTATAAATTCATTAGGCTTTTTTTATAAATGTATCTCTTTCTCCATTATTTTAATATTAAATCCGATAAATAACCCAAGGATATGAGGGATCCAAAAAGAAGACTGTGATGTCGCTTCAAACACCCTTTTCGTATTCCATCCCACGGTCCATCCCCTTCAGGGAGCTTATTATAATGCCTTGCTTGGCTGGACTCCGCTTTCGGACTGGTCGAGTCCGAGCCTTCGTGCTCTTTCTCCTTCTTGGCCGGGGCGAATCGCGGGTGAAAATCATAATTTTTCAATTTGAATAATGAACGGCAGTTGGCTACGTCGGTGGTTCGTTGCCAGCGAAGCCTTTAAATTTATTTTGAATGCCTTTTATTTTCTTTGGGTTTTCTTTCGTTTGCCCCAAAAAAAAAAATCCTAACAGCCAAACACTCGTAAACTCATTTGAGAAAAAAAATTTTCTGCCTCCAAATCCAAATCATTTACTCGAAAGCTAAAGAAGAAGATGAAGTGGTAGAGGGGGAGATGAAGCATGGATGCCTACACCTAAACCAACTTGGTGAAAATTAAAAGGCAGAATTTGTGTTTAAAATAAATACTTTTTCATACCTATGTATATATACAAACAAATATCTTTGTATGAACTCAAATTTTAATATTTAATTTGAAATACCTAATAAAAACATATATAATATAAGAATTAATGGCTCTAAAAGTATTTTTTTCTGTGCATGCTGGCAGCGTTCACGGAGCTCCAAACGAAGAAAGGCTAAAATGCTAATAAGCAGCGCAGTACGCGAGCATTTGTCCTCCGTCTCACTCTTCTAGACCTCTCTATGTAAGCACATAAGACGCCCTTTATGTAATGCTCGTACATGCTGCCATTTTATATACAGCAAGCTGCCAGGATGAAGCCTTTTTTGGCTGTTGAAAGGGGCACAAAGAAGTGGAGGCGTCAGTTTTGGAAGGTTGAATGAGGAGCCGCGGGGAGGTTGGGTGGGTGGCGTCGCCTTCCTCTCGTGGCGTTGTAGTTGTTTGCTCTCTCACTGGAGATTAAATGGGGAAAAACACTGTGACATTTTCTGGCTGCGCGGCGCGTTTTTTATATTCTTTTCTTTCTCAGCGGCTGCTGCCTCCAGACGCGAATTCAAATTCCGGGAAAGGGATGACTGGATGGGGCCGAGCTGGGGAGTGGGCTGGATGAGGGTGGTGGCGACAGCATTAGTAGGGCGTCTTGTGGCAAATGTAAAATAATGCGAAAGGGCTTCGTTTGCATAAATTAAAAATTTATATAATGCTGTCCGCTGTCGCCTTTGAGAAGAAACGAAAAATAGCTCTGGCTAATTTTCCTGTCCCGGATTCGTTTCTTGTTTCATTGTTAAAAGAAAGAAAAGAAAGAATTTTCAACACAATATTGTAATATATATATTCTTTTTTATGCAGACATACAATTCGTTTATTAACATAGTATATTTTAGTTTTAAAGTAATACATAATTGTACATTATGTATACATATTTGTGTATCATATGCATAGTATTGGCGTTTAAAGCCTAAAAGTACAACAATAAACTAGAAAATGATTATGACCAAAACTGACAGCTTTTTTACTTACTATACGCTTACAGAAGTATTTAATGCAATCATTTAATTTATTATAATTTGTCTAGTTGATATCTCCTTATGCATTGCACAAGGTCTTTTGTCTTTAACTGGTTAATAAGAAAACTAGAGAATGACTCTTGATTACGGCTTAGCTTCGAATATATTGTTGTTTATTCATATACATGCACAACTTGAGCTGTAGTTAGTAAGAAGTATTCTATTTACATAAAAATTGACTTTTTGTTTATACTTAGTTACATCTAACGATTTAAACATACTAAAGAGTATTAATGTACACAATTAATATGAAACATGTGTGAGGTCTTTCGTGCAATGCGCTGAATTTCAAGAAGTTCGAAATGCGCTCGCTAGCTGATTTTATTTTGTTTTGTAATCATTTAATTTTGAGGAACTTGTATACCATACACTTGAATGAACAAAGAAAATTACACAATATTTTGTTGCATTTTTATGACTTTAGAACATACAAACTAAGGGTGCATCGACAAGTTTTTTTTTGCTCATCGATGAATTGAACCAAAGATTGCACTAAAATTATTAGTAGTGTAAGTTTATTTTGTTATTTACAACCTAAATTAATGTTCATATCCATAGATATTATTTACACTTAGTCATAATTCATCTAGTTTTCAAAATACGTCTTTAATCCTAGTCCCTTTAAAATATTCATCAAAATTACAATACATATAACTTTGCTGTTTCCATTTTTTGTTTTTTAAATGTTGTATATAAATTCAGTTGAATTGTACGATTGCCAAATTGTTGTATGTATATACTGTTCAGCTCACAACAATTTCGATACAAAGAGGTATTGGAGGTATTTGGTTATAGCATTTTCTTCCTGTTTACTTGGTTCAAGTCTTACAATTAGAATTATTATTTACGAATATAAAGATAAGTATGATTAATAAACAGTTTTGGTTAATCCATTGAGCTATACTTTTGTTATGTTAGTTATGCTTTGGGAATATTTTTAAAAGTTCCTAATAGTTATACAACGATAAACAAAACTATCATTATAATAAAATGGAAGAAGAATGAAGTTAAACAGCGCCATCAGTCATCAATATTAAATACATTCAAAGAAAATACCAAATAAATAAAAATAATACGATGTGCGTTTTAATAAATTTATTTTTTCAATTGCATGCAGCAACATTTTAACTAATTATAAATATAAAACTAAAATGTTATGATTGTGCCCAATAAAAACGAGATTAATGTGGGAATTAGTTACTAGGTAATTAAATAATAGTATTAAATATTAATGGCAAACAAAACAATTAGCGTAGAAAAAATTCTGTTTATTATTTTAACTTAAAGTTAATTTTGATTCATGATTATTGGCATTGCTTTCTTTAAGAATTCCATTAAATTATATTAAAAATAAGCTAAAGTACTAAATAAGAACCATAGATAGATTTCATATTTTTTTGTGTCTTCAAATTTGATATTTCAATAAAAATTTTTTGGAGCGCCGTATAATTTACAATTAGCAGCTGCATATGCTGGATATATATACAATTTGTAGTAAGCTGAAAACCTAATGATATAACTTAAATTAGGATAAAGAATGGCACGACATTTTCGGTTCGATTTGGTGGGGTTTGGCGGCGATAAGCTTATGGCATGTTTAGCTACTTTTGTACAGTTTTTGTGTTTTTTTGATTTATGTGCTATTATTTCTCTAATTTTATATATATTGTTGACCTTTAGTTACTTGTACTTAGCATTAAATTCCTGTTGCAAAAATGTTTGCTCTCCACTTTGAAATGGCAAAATTTTCAATTTTGTGTGGATCATTTCCAGTCATTTCATCTAATGAAAACTGATCATGGCTATTTACAATTGCGAGATGGGCTAACCTAGTGGTGCTGTTGACGCATATAGAGTGCGGTAGCATCATCCAGGTCGTCCAGGTCAATATCTTCGTTTTGTTCATGGGACTCGGCGGAGCGGGGAGAGTGCATGCTCAGATCCTCAGGTTCGGTTTGCTCGGGCATATCACTGGCTACATGAAGAATTTGAGGGGGAGGTAGGCGGAAAACTCTGCGAATATCCTGGGCTTTGCGTCGTGCAATGCTGCTGCTGCAATGTCCGTCAACGGAGCTGGCTCCATCCTCAGACAAATCCAATGGGGCATCGTCTTCCATTGGGCCCTTTTCCAAGTCGACGGACTCTTCAGAACCTCCATAGCTGGCGCACATTGCCGCGAATTTGTTGCTGGAAGAATCCAGAGCCATGGCGGAGACTGCCATGGGGAAGTCGCCACTCATGGCTGGCGACAGAGCCGGAGTGGGCGGCGACTGGATACCGCACTTGTGATTCATCAGATGGTGGCGCCGTCGGAACTTCATGTGGCAACGCTCACACTCGAAAGGCTTTTCTCCGTTGTGGACCAGCATATGAGACTTGAGTTGATTGGAATCGCTGAATTTACCGTCGCAGATCTCACATGTGTACGGACGCTCTCCAGTGTGAACACGCAAGTGACGTCTGAGGTTGGCCACCTGAACGAATTGACGATCGCAGTGAGAGCAATGATATGGCTTTTCTCCAGTATGGAGGCGCATATGGGTCTTCAGGTGGTGGTCCCGGGTAAAGCGTTTGTGGCACTCAGGACATTCGAAGGGCTTCTCGCCAGTGTGGGTGCGCTCGTGGTTCTGCAAAACGTGCTTGTAGCCGAAGCTGCGGGAGCAGATTTTGCAGGTGAAGCTCTTGTCTCGAGATGGATCCTTGGAGCCGGCACCTCCGACATTGCTACCCGCGCCCTCATGTGTGGAGTTGGGAGAACTGCCGCTGGAAGGCGGAGAGATGGGACCACCCGGTGTGTGGTATAGATCATTAACACTCATGCTGATCTCCGTCTGGAACTCCTTCTTCACCGACAACTTGCGAGACTTCTTCGCTGGCTCATGGTGCTGCGGCGTGCTGTTGGGGGAGCTCAACGGATGCTTGCCACTTCCCAGAGGTGTGGACACCGGCGAGTGTGGACTAGCTGGCGGCGAATGCATATGTGTGCCCTGGGGCGGCAGTGACTGCTGGGCGGCCCAGGCTCCAAACAAAGCCGCGGGATTATGCGGGAAGAGTGTGTTGGCCAATGTGCTCATAGGCAGCTGCGCCATGAAGGCAGCAGCCTGCCGATTGGCAGCCAGGAGCTGGGTGGGTGAGAGCATTCCAAAGGCAGAGGCAGCGGCCGCCTGTTGAAGACCCATAGCTGGGTACATTGCTGCGGCGCTGGTGGCTGATGTGTTGGCCGACATAGGTGGCGATAGCGACATGGAGCGGTCTACAGCGACCTCCTCTCTCTTGATGCCTGCCAATGCAGCAGCTAAGCCTGAAACAAAAAGTAGAATAACAGTTAGTTGGTTGTTCAAGGGCGCCTAAAAATCATATTAAGCGGGCAGAAAAGGACTGGAGCATTGCGGTTCTGAAGGATTCGCTGGATAATTTGCCTCTCGCTACGAACAGAAATTCATGAGAGCAAAACTTTAACATGTGTGCTACATATGTGAGAGAAGCTCCGTGCTCTCGGTTCTCTTCTGGCTGCTCTCTGTGTTGTGCTCTCTAGCTTTTGTTTTGGTGGGTAACGAGTTAAGTGCCGGTTTCTGGACAAACTTGTAAACAAAGCCTAATTGATCCAAATGTGTAAATGCGAGCTTGTATGTTCGTACGAATGTGTGTGTCTGTAAACATGGCGTCGGCCATTAGCCTGAAGACGTAAAGACGTCGCTACTGCCATATGAGTGTCGGCGGAATTTTTTCTAGCCCCAATTATCAGACATTAAAATAATTTAAGAGCGAATATTTACAAATCACAGAAACCCATGGACACCGGAGAGTTTCAACAAAAATATTGCACACATCTTGAATAATACTTACTTCGTGTCTGTGCGTCTTGCAGCATTGATATGGCCATCGAAACGTTCTTGATCTGTGTTTAAATCCTTCGTGTTTCCTTCAGCAGAGCAAATGCAATGTTGAGAATCGCTTGATATATTCTTTGGTTTAAATTTTTTCAACAACCAATTTTCTCGCACTTTCTTGTAGGGATATGGATTGTTTCGTTCACGCACTTTTGTACTTTGAGGTAGAGAGTTTCACTGATTTTTCCTTTATATAAAAGTTCACCGAGTTTTGCAAAATGAGGTAGTTGTAATTTGATTAGGTTTGTGTTATTCGCGTTTGTGTGTGCGGCACAACAAATTGTTGTTCCTCTCACTGACAGAGCCAAATCACGACTGATACAAATTCGCTGCGTGAGCTAACTATAAGTACGCTTTGCCGCGGCGAAAGAATCCCACTCACCCTCTCACGCACTCACACTGCCACACAGCCACGCACTCAATTCGCTCTCCTGCTCACACGCACGCAGAACACGCATGCAGAGAGCAGGAGAAAGCATCAAGGCGACGGCGAAAAACGATCCCCAGACCCGAAGCAGGTAAAATGGAACTGGGCACTCCGTTGAGTTGAGCTGAGTTCTTTTCATCGGTTCGTTTTTTTTTTTTTTTTGTTACCTAAAAGTGCTGATTTTTCATATGCAAATTGGTGGGACAGAGACAGCCGCTGGAACATTTCAATGTCGAAGCCATAGTGGACTCTAGTTCCACAATCAGTGCCGATTTTTTACTAAAAAATATATGAAATATCTTAACTTTGCGCACTGCGTGGTTTTATGACCCCTGCGTTTTTTGGTAGTCATAAAACATAAAAAATGGAAACTATGTGTTGCCCATGAAGAGGCATTAAAAACTTATGACTACTTCCTGTGCTGCTCCTGTGTTTTTAGAGCCTTCATAAAAAGTGCACTAGAGGCAGTCTTAAGTGGAACAAGGCTCAAATGCGAGCTCTTTTGAAATGGATAGTCGACGCACTCGCAAAAAACTCACTCGGATGTCCCATGTCGATTTCCCCTTTCTGCGTACGAGTTTTTTTTTTTAAGGAACTCAACTGGCGAAGGGGATGAACGCCAAAAAGAACTGGGCGAAAGGGAAAGAGCGAGAGCGAAAGAGCCAAAAGTCAGAAAAGAGATGCCTTGGATGGGGTGGAAATCCAAGCGTGCGCCCTAAGAGTGAACAGGAAGTAAACAAAACGCCGGCTTGATGAGACCCAAAAACAGGAACAAGGCACGAGTCTAAAAAATGTACGTGAGTGAGTTTTTTCTCTTTTCCTCAGCCTGTTGAGCGAAGTCACAAAGAAGTGGAAGTTCGGTTTAATGGGTAACTAATTATTGGCACACGTCTAAAAAACGAATCGTCAATACGGAACTAGTAAAAAACTGTTTCAGGTAGACGTACAACTCAAGAATCATAAAAAACAGTCAGTGGAGTTGGATCTTTGCATTTTCTCAGCTTGCTTCGGCGTTTTCAGTGACTTTTGCGGATTGACTTTTAAATGGTTTTATGTAGATTTTTATGGCAAGGACATGCTGTGCTGAACTTATGTTGAAAATGGGTCTAGATCGGTACGTTGGTTTTTGTAGGTAGGCCAAGGACGCGCAGGACTGGCCCGGCTCGCCGGGCGGTTAATGCGAACTACCGTGGATTTTTCGAAAGTGAAGCCGAACAATAGCCGAAAGGGACACACATATCCTTGCTCTGCATAATGTTACGTAAAATTCGAATAGTTTTTGTCATCGAATGAGCATGGTTGACTTCAGCGAAAGATTTTAGCAAAAATAAAATTCGCAGAAGGCATTAAACAATATTTGAGAACCCAAAACTGACCTTATTGATAAGGATTTCAGGGGTTTTGGGCTGATCTGGCCGGTTTGAGCACATATTCGCTAATTCCCAGGTTTCGGATTAGTCAGAAAAAAAATCGGCTTGTTTGCTTGATAAGGAGAGAGTACGACTTGGTATTGAAGAATACACTTAAACTCAACTGATTTTATTCAGATCCGGCCATTATCACCCATGACTTTGCCGACAATCAGCGAACGAGACTATATTATCACAACGAGTGAAAGCAAAGTAGTCTAGATTTGGAATCGTAAACGAACCAAAATCGTTTGAGAGCGCCTTCCACACGTGCTAAACAGTGTATGTATGTGTAAGTAGGGCAGTAGTGCGTAGAAAAGTGCGTATAGTCCGTTGATAAGGTTAAATCTGAGGAAACTAACCTGGGTTAACAAAGTGGTCCATAATACAGACCAAATACTTATTAATTTGATAGTATTGTACGGGAATTCTCCTCAAAACGGTGTCTTTGTATGTATTACCTTATTTGCCTACATCAGCTGCCATGATTTTATTGCCAGACTATATGCGTTTTGTTGTATTCTATGCACAAATTTGAACCCCCGGCTTTATATAAAAAAAAAACATAAAAAGGATGCTTTAGGCAAACAAAAGAAGAGTGCATTCTTTTTCCGCAAAAATACCAATTTTGAGCAAATATATCGAATGAATACGAGGGCTGTCAACAAAGAGACAATTGCTTTATAAAAAAGGGGAAAAAGCGGAAATAAAATCGAAAGTGAAGGCTTAAAACATCGAAAGCAACGCATGTGCCGTGAAGCACCCCTACGGTTAAAGCATAGGGGTTTTTAGATTGTTTGTCAACCCTTGAGTGTGCCCACTATTTTAAAGTCATTTGTAACACTATCGATTTTTAGCTGGATTTTTAAGAGTCCAATTTCTTGATTTATAGTCAATCGGGTAGTAACGATTTTATGATGTTAAGAGTGGTTGAAACATGTTCAAAATGAAAGTGAAGTAATGTGAGGACGCATGTGAAATTCATTATTATGTTAAATCACGTGATTTATTTAGTAATCCTTCTACTTAAAGTCGGAACCAGGATTTAAATTGTACCCGCACTTATTATTAACCATCCGCTAATCGTCGGTTTTAATCCGCGGATAGAAAATGCGCAACCTTAAACTGGCATGGCTAAATCCACTATTCCATGCATATTATTCGATGGGAAACCCTTTTCACGCGAACGAGTAAATCGGGAGAGATTGCGATTTAAATTTCGACATAGCTCACCCTGATCTTGCCGCATCGCTCTCAGCAGCATCCCTAAGTCCAAATTGTATCTCGTTTTTTACTGACACGGCGTGCATGCGGCACGCTTACTAGGAGGGATGGGATATTTTATATCAAATTAATAAGGAGGAACCCAAGGGGCATCATTTCGTACATTTATCGCATGCCAAACGTACGCCACTCTGAAAACGGGTGTTGAGATCATTTTAAGGGTAAGGGTTAAGAAAGAGTAAAAGAAAATAATTTTTGAATGATTTAGCTCTTCACGAGGTATTTTCGTAATCCTAGTGATATAATCAGGAAGCCTTGAATCGTGGGATTACCCAAGCTGGTCGCGGAAGAGTTCCTATAGGGATTAAGATTAGGCCGCCGCAGGAGAAGGCCGGATTAGAAACATCCATGATCATGCATTTTGGTTTTGTGTATTGTATGCTCTTATTTAAAAATAGGCTCTGTATGTTGATTACATTTGAACTTGGTTTTAAATTATGAAACTCATATTCCAGGTATATTTTTCGCGTGCCTCAGTTGCGAGAGTTGATAAACAATTTTCGCTAATTGTTAGCGAAAATAAAGGATAGGTACAGAAAGACTACATGTAAATAACACCCGCGCACAGAGGATTAGGAGGCTAATCCGTCTTGTCCAAATGACCAGGAAATATTCTTTCCCAGATCCCGAACAATGACTATGGGTCCGTTACATACATACTTGCAACATATTTTCCATTTTCGGTGGGCAGTTCCTGAGCTAATTAAAATTGTAAGCAGATTTTCAGCTAAGTGTAGAAGATATCTTCTCATAGTTAAATACAAAGTTTTGCTGCGATCTATGATGATCTATATGGTTAGTTACCTTCATTCAGAAGCAGGATCATGAACGCACCCGAGCGGGCCAGTTAAAAAACTGTAAACACCCATAAAATCGCAGGTAACAGGACTCATAATAAAAAACATTACAAAACGGAAGTGCCCGTAAAAAAGAGTCAACCACTTGCATTCGTAAAAAAGTCAAGAATAGCATAAAAGGCGCGGGAACGAGTGAGATAGCTGGTTGAGCTCGTATCGACACTCAGTGTGCGGCGAATTCATTTACGACGTGTTGGTGACATGCAAATGATCAGACACGCTAGACGACATGGGCTTGTTTATGACGCAAGGATCCTACGACCTACAACATTCTTAAGCCGGATTTAGTTCAGTTTTGCATATTTTTTGCATTGTTTTTCCTTTGCCCATTTTATCTTTTTAAGCGAAATTTGACTTCTTAATTGCCGGCTAACTCAAGGCTGGTATTCTGTCTACCTGTGACTCGCACCCAGTCTCGGGCTCAACGGGCAAAGAAGGAACCCACGCTTACAGGTAGATCTGCTTCCTCACTCTGCCGTCTGCCCTGAGTATATTTAGGAATTCCATAATTATGATCCTCATTCGGACCAGAGGCCTGCGTTCTTGCGAATTGAAGAAAACGAAAGAAAAAACAAAGCAGGCCGAGTCGCGAAAAAAATCGCGACGCGCTCTAAGCCGGAGATTAGCCGAGGGATTTAGAGGAAAATCCGTCAATATTACGCCCCTTTGCAGGGGATCAAGCTTAATCGCCATGCTTAAGAGTGGCTTATTTGTTTGAAAAAATTTAATCCGTTTCTGAAGGTAGACGTAACATGTTTTTTCTATCCCAGTCCGGATCCCAGCTGCTGGAAAGAGGTAAAATTCTGGAGGCGAAAAAATAAATTGAAGCAAATTGATTTTTATTAGCATGCGCGGAGAAAAAGTTGAATCCCTGGATTAAGCTGAACCAGTTGGCATGTTGGTACATGACCTGCGCAGGTAACTCGCTCACTTCAATCCCGGAAAATGTTGCTTAGCTACTGATCCAGTGATCAAGCAGGGATTATAGTTAACTTAAGGAGCCCGATTAGACTTAATCTACGATACGCGCCAGAAAAATGTAGGATTGTGGCGCAATAAGTAAACCGCAGTTCCGCAGATCACGATTAATCTGAGGATTAAAACCGCGCCACGTGGAAGTTCCTGTGCGGTAGGCCAAACTATTTGAATGGAGGACAATAGATTATAGTTACTGTTGGCTTTGTTTTCTATATTGGAATTTTTACCTAAAGTACACATAGTAATAACGAAAGAAGAATACAATGCTAGGTACGGACGTTTAAAATAATTATTGACCACAACATTTAGCTTTATACTTCAGCATTTATTTTGTTAAGTATTATTACATTTTAATTCTGGCGAATGGATTTTTGGATAGCAGCGAAGCTTCTTTCCCTTCGATAATTTGCAATTTCATAACTTTGAAAACCTCTATAAAACCATTATAAAACCTTTATTAAAAATATATATAATATTATATTTATTATATATTAATATAACATATGTAAAGGATATTCACTGCGCTCCAGAGAAAGGTAGGGTAAAAATCAATTTATACTGAACTAGCTTTCTAGATCTAGACAGATTTGTGAGTTGATGGTGGCTTTTTCTGAAACTGTTTAAATCGTTCGATCCTCATCCTGAGATAATTGGTCTTTATTTTCCAAAACAAAAGATTTAGAAAATCAGTCTGTATGCCCAAACTCATCTGATTGTAGGGCTACTATGCTCATTACGCCATTGTCCAAAATATCAACTTCCTGTGGGATTGCTTAACGAGTCAAAGGCGTTTTACTTCTGAACACCTATTGTGTTTGCCTTGCTTTTTTATATAGACGTTTTGATTCTCCATGCTGACAGTTATTTCCGACTTAATTCTCACTAGTGAGTTTTTAAGGGGTCACCTAAGAAGTTCAAAAACAAACAATTTTTCCAATTTATTTTTGACAAAATTAAAGCAATGATAGAAAATCTGTAAGTTTATAATATAAGGTAAAAAGAGAAAAAATAAACCGTTTTAAAATTCCAACACTAAAATGCGGCTGTGAAGCATTTCTCGGTATTACCCATTATTCCATGAATTCAATTATACCGACCAAATTTCAAATCGATCGGTTATGTTCCAGTTATATGCCCGACCATTTTAAAAAAGTGGTTTCGAGAAAAACGCCAACAAAAAAATATTTCAGAAGTAAGTCCCTCTGCCAGGCGTTCCTTTTCAGCGCGCTCTAACTTTCCAGCAACATCGAATATTGAAAAATCCTTTTAACAACATATAGTACATAAAATTTAGAAATGACTTATGAAACTAAGATTTTACTTAGATGTTCCCCCTTAATTGGCCAGGAAGGATTTAATATTTTGAGTATTTACGTGGATATGTTCTGTGGCATCTTCAGAATTTTACTGCTTTATCCGACAGCAGCAAATGCAAATCACTCCCAGACGTATAATTGGCGAATGATTTTCGTGGGTTTTCGTCCCAGGCGTGGCTTTTCTTATCGTTTCAATAGCGTTGCCCGCTGGGCCTGTCACGCAACTTTTTGCTTATGAGCACTTGGCTTCTTATCAAGCGCTGTCCCGTGTTTATTTCTGCACTATGATGCTGAGCTAAATTATATTAGACAAAAATACCTATAGAAACATTTAAGCATAAATTTGCGAGTTGAAACGCAACGTCAAGATCAAGGATTTTGCTATGCTTATCAGTAGGTCGTACAATGCACCCGGAGCGCATTTTAGTCAACCAGTTTGTTATCAGCATCAAAGCTATTTATTTTTTCAAAGAACTCGTCTTCCTTTCGGTTTCAAAGAGTGGGGGAATGGTAGAAAAACATATATGTATACACTTGGCAACAGAGTGTGCCAGGGATTGTCACGTAGGCAGTGATTCGATCAATTAACTGATGACCAGACTATAATCGTCTTCGTTTTTTGAGAAGCAATAATTTATTTGATGGGCTGTCACCGGCACCTTTAATATTGAGAATTAAATAAGCCCTATTTGTTTATTTATTAATATTGCATGATGATTTTATTGTTTCTTACGTGTATATGTATATGTATCGATTAAAAAATGGTACATATGACTAACAGAAAAGGTTAACTCATAAAATGCTATTAATGGTAATGCATAATACCACTGGAATATATTGATTTCATCCCAAGAGCACAACTTTTTAATCTAGCAAGATAACGCCTAGGTGTCAGTCATGGCCGTTCATGGCAATGCGCGTTTTGCGTGCGATTTCAAAGCAGCGCCAAAAATGGAAAGGTGCGATGAAGATGTTGACATGATGTCACTCACATGTCCGCAAGTCAATCCAATTAAACAAAACCACGCAGTGGAAACCGCAAAAAGTTGAGGCGTGACAGGATAATCAGGCGGCGATTGTTTGGCAATTAGACTATAGCGAAGTCGTAGAAAAGTCAGCTTACAAAAAAAAAAGAACTCAAGACAAGCATTAAAACTACAAAAAGTATACAAGTATCGCATTTCACACGGTTGAACAGCTTTTTAAGTCGAAACCTGAGGGGTGGCTAGATGGGTCCTTTGTTTATTAGTGGTTGCCTGTCAGCAGTCCTGTGTCTACTCTTGTCACTTTTTTTTTTGGTAAAAATTTGCAAAAATGAAGTTGTAAATTGCAATGATTTTCCGTTGACAGCTGGACGACAATTGATATGATGAGGGGCTCGAATTAGGGCCACACGCATATGCCGAACTACATAAAGCAAGTATTTGTAAGCATAGGTTGTCAACAAGCGCGCCAAATGGCAATTTTTAACGGCCAATCCTTTTTAGGCTCAAGTGTAAATCAATTAATCAACTGTAATGCCACCTACAACAAATGAAGGTCCCGGTGTGTCATTAAATCAAACTGCATGATTTATGGACGGCAAGGGAAGCAGCTCCTTTCCCTTTTCTGCTCCTCAAGAATAATTGTGTATGTCACAGGGTCCGATGTCCTCTTTTTCTTGTCACTGGCATTTTAGCTTTGTTTAGATCCGGAATCGGGCTACACCATTAAAAATTTAACAACGACACTCAGCCAGTTGGCTAACTTCTATTCCGGTAGATTCATTAATCATAATTCAGTCATAGCCCACTTCAATAGACTTTTTACTTCAGATTATTTGACGTTACTCAACAAAAGACCAAATTCAAGACTACAGTTGAAGAATCTTCAATGCCCAGTAAAGTTTTTCGTTACTTCTAAGGCTCTTGTTTAAAAATGCGGGCGTCATGCGGTATCGTTTTAGTTAGTCAACTTTACTGAAAACCTGAGATCTGCACAGATCTTTTTCCCTTACTGCGTTAACACAATTGATTGAAACGAGCAGATGTTTTAATACACAAACAACACCTTTTTTAAATGCAACACAGGCATTAGGATACTATAATTATTAAATAAAAAAATTTGGATTTTTTAGTAAGCTAAGCTAGCAAATGATGGCGGAGTTTTTGACGAGTTTAGATGAAGACTTACACAAAGCACTTAACAACTAAATTTATATGTACACAATTTGGAAAATTGAAAACCAAAAGCCAGGACAAGTCCCCTCCTATATCTGAACTTATATTTAGAACTCAGTAAACTGCCTGCGGAATTGACCAAAACCTGTCCAACCGGCGCCTAGGCAACTGATGGAAATGAACTATCAGCACATATCCGACCGCGAGCAAGGATTTTTCCACTCATCCTTGCAAAGGGGAACAGGAGCTTCTCCATGCTGGGTTGTTAAGTACTTTACCATACACAGTGGGCACGTTTCTGCCTATTGTCCAGACAACCGATTGAGATGTCACCTTGCAGCATTAGCATAAATTATCGATTCGTTGCGAGATTCTTACGTGATATATCAGCAAATTAACAGACATTCAACCCAATAAGATTATCCTTTCTTGCTGTTCCTTTGATCAACCGACCTATACATATATGAGCGTGTGGGGATTGTAAGTGTATCGAAAAACTTGTCCTCCTTAAGTGACACGCTGCTGGAATTAGGCATCAAACTGTATGCCGTCTAGATGTGCCCGCAATCCTTTAAGTTGGAAAATATGCACGTATTCTTGTCAGTTTAATTTGGGTCGAGAAAAAAATGTAAGAATATGGTTTGTGGTACGTAGAAACAGTGAGACTTGGAAAACGATTCGGAGAAGAGAATTTTTGAAATTGTATTTACCAGAACTCTAAAAGAAACACCCTTTACAAGCTACGTAACCCAGCCATTTTAATGAAAAAAACAAGCAACAAGCAAAGATAATCAGCGGAGTATTTTTACAGAAGTGATTGGAGGAATATGACTGGGTTTCGATGCGATTCGAGGGAAACAATACGACTAAGATAACCCAAAGTCAGTCTGGTCAGTGATTGTCGGTGAAAGCAAATGCATTTCCGGCTATGTTTACTCAATTGCAATTTCAATCGACTGTCACCGACTAAGCGACTGATAAGAATGAGAAATTTCCACGACTGGAGAGGGAGTGGAGCCGGTGTGTATTTTTAAATTATTGTTATTGAATAGGCAAATTAAAATGTTGCTGAACTTGGCCTCTTTGTGTGTGGGTGATGACAATCCGCTTATCTATTTTAGAAGCACTCCAAAAGTGACTGCACATTTGGTTAGGTTAAATGTTTATTTACGTTGTGGCGCCAGTCAAAAGGGGACTAATGAACTTGACCCAAGAAGGTAATGGAACTTTCAGTGCTGACTTTAAAGTGAAGGATACGGTAACCTACAAACCCAAGAGCAGTTTATTTCTCTTCTTGGCTCATTAGTTCGTGACCAAGGCAAATCCTTTGCAATTTTGCCACTAGAAAATTCCAGTGGCTAGAATGAAATGAAAATAAAATACAATACTGACCCTAATCAAAGATGCCCAAGGAACCCACGCAAAATTTGTGCAATCTTGCGCAAAAGGATAACAAATTTTAAGCACATGGGAAGGCGGGATATCGTTGGCTGGCCTTCTGACCAGGGTGCCGTGCCGGTGATGAGAAACGCAGATGAAGAATGTGCGCATTGAGGCGAGCATGCAAAATGTAAGGCCCGGCTGTCCTCTTCAGTAAGGAAAACAAGTTCATGCGGTACAAAACACATATGCCTCGTTGAATTTTATTTTTCCACTTCTTGTTTGTTAAGAGAAGGACCTCGTCCTTATCCCTCGAAGGGAAACCCGACACTTGGGTAACTAGGACATAAAACACAAATAAATCAGAGAGGCGCTCGATAAAAGTAAAAACCATTTCCGGTATCAGCGTGTAGTCCAGGCAACTTTCGATTTCGATTGTACATCAGAAGGCAGGGAGATTTTCTATAATTTCCACGTCAAATCGAGAACAATAACAGGGAAAGCCACGCCCCTGAGACATTCAAATTTCATTTCCGCGTAGGCAGGTCTTTGGGTAACGATTAAGCGATCGAATTTGTGAACTGAAAGTAAAATCGGAATTTCCGGCCAGGTATTGTGTGGTCTCGTAATGATCACTTATCATGTTGCAAAAAAGGTGAAAGTAGGTTTTACTAGGGAGTAGTTTGCGGTTTGATGCATTGACATTCCCATTTTGTGGTTACAATTTAGTAAAAAAGCCCGCATAGTTTTCCATTTTGGTTTAAATTAAAGTAGCATATCCGTTGCGACAATTTCTTTAGTTAATACCGGCTTGTTTGGTCCCACCCTTAATGACTTGACAATTTATTGGATTCGAACTAAATATTTCCGCTCATTGTTAATCAATTTTTGGTATACAAATTGCCCTTTGCAATCCTCGATATACCCAATTTTACAAAGCCTTAGATCGCTTCAAACATATCTAAATAGATGCAGGCGTAACAATTCAGTGAGAAGGCAGAATAAATAAAATTGTCTTTCTATTTGTAAAGAAAAATTCCACAGCAGAACATGCCAAATTTAAAGAAATGTGAATTGTTAACTTAAGGTGATGGTACGTGGGAAATATCTATAAAATTCGATGTACATCCATTTGAGAATTTTAACTACATTTGAAAGTGCAATACAAGAAGCAATTTACCGTCAACTCTAGTGTGAATCTTTTTTTCAGTACCTGGAAAAGATCTTAATCTCAATGGGCTGCGTATCCCAATCCTATAGTATCATTTTATCATGCTAAAAGTAATTCGATCAATACAGAAATCATTCCGCATTTGAGCAGCCCTTTTTGAATCAAGATTTTGCTGAATTGTGTACCTGTGTGTAAAGTGAAAATAAAAAGTATCAGGTGACTCCGTCTTTTCCAATAAAATGGAAGAACCTGCACCGATGTTATCTAGTGGTTTTTAGTCATTGAATTCTTCCAAAGTTAATTGTAAAGCCTTCATTGATCTCGCTCATTTTAGTTAAACGTATAGAACGGATAGCTATACCAAATTAGAACTTACACTTAATTGATGTCTCTACAAACTTCTTGTCAAGAATCTTCCAATATATAAATATAGAGATATATATATAGTCACTACCTTAACTCTAAGTTAAAGTACGTCGAACTGTCCATTCAGGCCGTTTTTAAGTCACATATAAGTAATACGAACCGGTTTTATTCCGAACTCTAACCATTCCCCTACCGTAAATGGGAAATCCTTTGTCTGGACTTTGGCTAGCCTTCAGGTCCGTCTCGTCATTTTTCTATTGCTTTTGTCTGCTGGCCACATTGTCCACTAAGAAAGGTTTGAGTGTGCACTCTGAAATTTCGCAACATGTTTCGTATTATTGATGATGAGCCGCCTCGGTAAGAGATCCTTTTATTTTCTACAGTATTGCAGCATAGGGATCGTAATGAGCATCTCATAAGGGATCTGGGAAACATGTCTGAATACTTCGCCACAGGATATCGCTTAGCTCCCACATGGCCTTGTATAATCACGCTTGACCAGCGGAGCTCTTGTGCGGAAATTCTTTCAAATTAGTTCACTTGGCCAAGCATGAAGCGTTGATTAATTAAGGTGAAGTTCAATGGTATGTGTGGTTATCTACTATATTTATTTAATATGCAGCGTAATGCAGAGGAATTTTAGAGGTGCGTAAAAGGTTCCTTCAGCAATGTGTTACAATCACTTTCCCATGACATGCAGTTCGCATCCTTGCATCACGGTATTCTTTTTACATGTGTGGGAAACAAACACTTTCCCTCGTTGCCTGCAACTCGCTGCTCGTCTCACATTACATTTTGTGCATCCTGTGGCAACCTGCAAAGGATTGACATTCAGCTGACAAGTGTCATTGTAGTAAATACAGTATATGTCGCCGTGTAGCAGTCGGAAGAGTAGAAGATGGGCCCGCAAAATTATGCACCAACTAGAAATAGTAGCGGAAATAAAATCCACGGAATAAAACCTAGTTGAGTGCTAAAAAGGATATTAGGGCCTAAGTGTCCTCGAATCGTAAAATTGCCGCTTAAGCCAAAAAAGCAATCCTGTAATACCAGCCACGTTTCTACGTCGGAATTTGTGTACTCTTCTGTGCACAAGCCAGAGTAATTTATTTTCGTATATAGGACTTGTTCAATTGAGAACAGTTCTAGTTCTGAAGATTGGTAACCTCCAAGGCCTCCAGCTAAGCATATAGTGTTCGCTTAAAAAGTTCGAATTTACAGCAGCAATCTCTTGCCAAAATATATATGCCCCAATATAGAGCACTTTAACGCGAATGCAATCATTTGCAGACATCACAGAGCAGTGGTACTGTCCCTTGAATTTTTTCGCTTACACGGGCAATAAGTTGTGTTCGCTCTGTGAAGCAACTTTCACGCCTCCCAGGCCTCTGCTCCTTGTGCTTTTATGGTGGCGCATTGACACTTCGGTGTGTTTTGCTGCAAATTAGCTGGCTGCTGTAAGTGGCGGTCAAGTCCAGTGTCTCAGCTTCCTAGGATATTTTTTGCGCCGTAGAATGTTTTACGCATCTCGGCTGGCATTAAACGCACCATTATGTGGCCATATAGGATTTCTTTGAAATGGATGTTTTGTTTTTCCTTTATGGATTAGATGTGTAAGTCAGGCTACTTTTCTTATTGCGCCCTCCGTTATGCCTCGTGTTTAGAAAGGGATAATATAATTTAAGTGAGTTTGCTTGTGACCAAAGTTTATTGCCTACTTAATGTCAATTTCTTTCAGGTTTGAAGTTGGACAATGTGTTTCCCTTGGCGATTAGAAATAAATCGTGTGCCTTTATTTGATTGTAAGAGCGCTATTTTTGTCGGCAGTTCATTTTTTCATTCAGGTCTCCCCCTCTGTTAAATTCAAATTCGTATCCGACAAGCGTGCTCAGCGCCTGCTGCATTTCAAATGTTAAAAAGTTCAAATATTTCCTGAAGAAACCCCAAGCAAATGTCTCATTTCCTGCAACAATTGTCTCCATGTGCTCACCACTTGGAGGAACGAATAATATTTTTTTCTCGGTTGAGCATAGGGGAGGAGCCAACAGACGTAAAGAACTCTTCTTGGATAAGGCAAGGCATATGCATATGTTCAGCTCTGCACATGGTCACCTTTGCATGACCTTGAGTGCGTGCCCAAAATGAGGGGCAGGCTGGAGAATAGGGGGGCATTTGGAATTTTTAGGAAATATGTATTTATTATGTTTTCATTATGTTCATTTAAGAATTGGGAGCATCTTCATTATTTTCTTCTTTATGCATTTTTTGTTTGCATCTATACCAAAATCAATTAAATACTATATTTCGGGTATTTGTAGTCGAAGCGAAATTCGGATTGCACACCACAAACGGCCCTTGCATTATGAAAGATAATCTTTTTGAGGCCGGACAACAAACAAAGCCCAAGCACCTGAACCAGGGAACACCTGTGAGAATATTCAACAAAACGCAAAAGATGAGCAAAAATTGCATGAATCCAGAAACACCTAAAGCAAATACCAATATAGAGAATTTGAGACCACTTAACACAAACAAAAACCACAAGGATGCTGCCGAATTTAGGAAACTGAGCTGAACAACTCTATGAAGTGCATCCGTTTGCGTTTTCACTTTCACATTGAAAACCAAAACCGCAGCGAAAAAATAAACATGCATGTGTATGTATACACAGGATATGCTATTATTATGTCCTTGCCCCAGTGTCCTAGATTGGTATGGAAAACAATGAACCGGACACTGCGATCGAATTGCCAAAGCAGATTGCTCATAGATAACGAAAATCAAAAACTGAACATACATATGTATGTATAAACACTAGTAGACCACTTAAAATAGTAAGATCTTATAATAACCAAGAAAGGTGTAAAAAAATACATCTTTGTGAAGCCGCCGTAGCGAGACGTGATAGTTTCTAAGGCTTTATTTCTTTGTTTGGATTCTTCTGTGCAACCTTGGGAATTCTTTACCCTTTCTTCTAGCAGCAAGTGTTTTAAATCTTTTATTCTTTTCCTTTTCAAAACTACATTGTGTCAGGCTCAGTCACATCGTTCCCAAGATAAAGGACAATTTTTGTATTGTTTTCTTCTTAACCTTTTACTTCCTCTAGGCTGTGTTGTCATCATGTGTGTAGGTTACAAGCCGCAAAGTCGAGGGACGTTGTTCGAACTGATTCTGACTTAAATCCTTGCGCAAGTTTCTGAAACAAGGGTCAAACCCTTACAAAATTTTTATGCACCTATGTACGTACATCCAGACATACATATGTACATAAAGAGAGTACATAGTTTAAACGCATATGGTATGGTGACTCAGGGGGAACGGGAAGTTAGAGCTGGTGAAGCCGGTTTATAAGTGTATAATTATTTATTGCAGCATTTTGGCTAAGTACTCTCTTGGACCAAGATTCACTACTAGATTCAGAAGCGCTAGTAAGGACCATGGGTCCTCTGTCTTCTTATGTTTTCCCATTGAATAACAGTGAGACCATGCAAAAACCACTCCACTTTGTTTTCGTGTTCCACCTCACTCGAGGGGCGGCGGAAGAAGACCTACACGTGCTCCATTGCTGGGCTCCCACCCATAACAAACAAAAATGGCCGCCAAAACAGAGACGGAAAACAACACGCATGTGCTCCAATTTAACACTTTCGCTCTCTTTCGTCCGCACGTGGCGCCCACTTTAACCCTTTTAATGCCGTCTCCGTCTGCTCAGCGTCTGTCGGCCATTGACTTGCGCTCTTTCGTATGTGAAGCTCCATCTAGCTCTTTTCGTCTTTCCCCATTGCACCCACCGGAACATATCGGTTCTCTCTTTACTCGTCACCATCACTGGCATGCTCTTCGCCGCAACCTCTTCGCTCAGCGAAAAGGGGAAGCAACAATTTCAATGCTTTTCTTCTACCCCTTCATTGAGAGCTCATGTGTTTGAGTGAGTTTTTTTTTTACGCGGTCTCTACTTTTCTCTTTCCCCGCCCCGTATACCTATGTATACGTATGTGTATATTTTCTATTGAAAGCGAAAGGATTTTGTACATTAAAAGGGTGAATGAGAACATTTGGGGTAGTTGCTTATTTTTATCGATTTCTGAGTTCTTCCGCCAGTATATTAGTGCGGCGAATACCACATATACACACACTCGTGCACGACTCTTTCACTGCCATTCGCTGTTCCCTCTTAACTCTTTATTTAGCGTTCGTGCATTATTTTTACTTCGACAGCGTCTCTCACCGATTTGGTTGTGTTTGCATCTGTGTGTATCGCTATACTTTGTCGGATGAGTCAGCCAAGTAGGCGGAGTTTGATCAATAATATTTACGAAATGGCGTCAACTCTTTAGTTCTAAATATCCGATTAGGGCCGTAAACTTGTAATAGGCCATTACTGCTTGCCCTCTTTATTTCAAACGGATTGAACTAAATTGAGATAAGCACGGCAATGACAAATATCGGAAGTTTCAAGATTTTAATTCTTAATAATTAAGTATCAAACAAAATAAAATAAAATAGTCAATGGTATTCACATTAATTAATCTACATTTAAAATTAAACATCCTAAGCACCATATTTTCTTAAAGCTGTAACATTGAGAGCCTTTTACAATCAGACAATAGTTAGCTTATTTTTAATTCTGCATATACATATCTACATATATGTATAATTTATATAATCGTTGCCTTTTGGTTTCTATGCCAGAAATTTAAACCTTTAATAATTCTGACCAAGAAGGTACAAAAATACTTGTTCTGTGCAGTATAACGTATATCGATAGAGCCGCAACTTGTGCAAAAAAAATGGTCCATTGGTTCACCGCTAAAATTTGTTTAATATCCATTGCCAAACTAAATGCAAACTAAATGGACCTTTTTCTATCGTAAACCTATATAGTTTGTTACACCTCACTTCTTAATTTGGTAAACTATGTTGATGAATTGCCTGCCATTTGAGGCTAGAAACAAATTTCAGCTCACGTATAAAGGTTCATATAAGCCGGCAAACAGATACATGTGCTGGAAGAGATGTAGTGGCGAACAAAATTTGAATGGTGTCATACTATACCTAGTGCAACCCTTAATATAATAATTTGCGATATATAGGGCAACTTACAAAGTATACAAGCGATCTGGACGGCGCTCATCCACCTCATGCATTGTCATCCTTGGTCTTCAAATAACGTGTTCATTAATAACTAATATCCTGAAGCCACAAATAACATTAGCTCTGTGAAGACCCATTGTTGTTTTGGTTTTCAATTACATAAGGGACAGGGAGAGGCTGTAGCTTAAATGACATGTGTGTATGTTCGTCCGAGTCTATATATCCATCGATGAAAGTTTGAAATTAACACCAAAAATGGCCAAGCCTCGCCTGCGTAATTAATGAGTACCGAATACCCCCGAGAAAAATACGAAACTTTCCTAAGAAATACACTACAAGAAGGCAGGAGCTTTGTTTAGAAAGAGAACATCGGCTGAATTCACTATATTTAATGGGCCGCAATGGCGATTTTCTTCTGTGCAGTGAAGTTTTTGTGTGCCCAATCGGTCAAACTGCTCGAACTTGTCTTGTGGCAGCATACAAGCAAATGATTTTAGCTTCATCCTCCTTGCCTCTCATATTTCTCATCCACCTATATTCCTTGCTAGTTTCCCAGGGTTAACTTCAATTTCATAATATATATAGCTGTTTTATAGCTAAGAGCATTCCCACGCAGTTTTTCAATATACATTCGATTTATTTAAATTACTTGTTCGAAAGTAAGACCAATAAATTGTGTAATTAGATTTGGCGTGTCTGGCAACCCTCTCCAATCGGCGCCTCCAATTGAAAGTGATGCGCTGATGACCACATTTGCGTGCAAAGGCAGCGGCTGAATTTAAAACGAGCCTTGCATGATAAGTGATTAATGGAAAACACAATTCCCACCGCGTCATATGACTGTAAATGCCTGAAATTCAATCCCATTCGACTACAGGAAGCAACAACGAATCATCCAAAATAAACAATCCATTGCCGTCGCAGCTCTTCTTTAATCGGCCTTATTCATACGTTTATCGTGGTATATTCAAAGCAAATCTTGTTTAATTCGTATACAAAAGACTCATTTATGAAAAAGAATGTATATATTTTAGGCATCCATCTATACAACGGATTGAGATGGTCAAACTTTTGTACTAAGTTTAAGTGGATACCTCATAAAATCGGGCTACTGTGTGATGATTAAGCCTCCGATGTGGGTGTCTCTTTGTAGAAAAACGAAATGTAGGTGGATCTGTTTCAAAATTGTGCCGGAAAGCATTCTTTTGAATAGTCAGACGGGTGTAATGACTGGGCTTCGTATACTGCCCGGAACTGCCTCTTGTCGTATGTTCTCGGAGTATTTAACAAGCATCGTTTCACTTATAGCTGTTATAAAAGGTTAGGCGTTCTGTTCCCATGATCGAGGGTGGACAGCACCCCACACTCCGCGACGATATGGTCCATTGAAACTAACGATCGACACATGCAACTAGTTAGCACTATGTGTGTATATGTAAGCTAGTTATATGGACTGTAGGAAAATATATTAATATTAATGTGCGATCAAACATAGCTCGATCCCAAGCGTATGGCCAGTTGATTGGTCCTCCAAGAAACAGGAAGTCCGACAATGTCTTAATTTATACTAAGAGGTAGCCCATGGGTCACCAATTAGCTTTAGTTTTTCGATTGAAATGCTTGCCCATTTAGTGTGGAGAACGCCTACAAGAAAAGCAGACGAAGCCAATTAATAGAGTCGCAAAACAAATTAACCCCAAAAAATCAACACGAAAGTTCTCGCCGCGAGACTGACACACGTCAGAGCGTCAAGACGATAAACGCCATATGGCACAGTTCTAGCCCCGGCGGTTCCTTGAATGTATAGAAGTATACCAAGCCAAAAAGTCGGATCCGATACAGCACACATGCCGAGATTTCTGGTTGAGAGACGCGTGCGCCAGTGACCCTTTTATATTGCAAGATGCATGGGAAACATAAGCAAAATATATTGAAGTGGGGAATACAAACTGGCGATGATCACTAAATTAGGGGTTAAAGTCGAAGACGAAAAATAAAAAACATCGTTGTACAAAAAACGGAAGGCGAGAGAGTCAAGAAAGGGGTGCCATGGATAGGGAACAAAGCCAAGGGACGCGATCTCTAAATACTTGATAATGAGCTCACATTTTCCTTTCCCCCTTCGTTATCCAGAAACAATCTTGGGCCTCTCCCTCGGAGTTCAGAATTGAATTATCTTTCGAGGGTGCCCTGTGGCATTTTAATGTGCCTAATATGTCACCCTTTCCTGCTGTCGAAAGAGTTCACATAAGGACCGCCCAATTGTTAGTTGTGAGGTGATCCTCAAGTGACTTCCTCGTTTATTCAAGTCGCTCAAATGTCAAATTAATCATGTACTGTCTGTTTGGTGTTAGTGCTGGAAGTTGAATGTGACAGGTAGTTGATTTAGCGTTTTAGATTCCAATCGCAAAAGCAGGTTTTCACGTTACTTGAGATCAAGATATTTATTATGGAAAGGCAACCGATTGGGTTTATATTTTTAATCAGCAACTAAACGATTAACCCCAGGTAATGTCTACTTCAACACGTACACTTAAATATTGGGAGGTCCTTCCTAAATGTCTCAGTATATGAGGGTTTTTATATTCTTAGCTAAACGAAATAAACAAGACAGTTTCAACTTATATAATTTATAATGGAAATAACTATATGTATTAATATCCCAATGAGTATTTATTGTGGCATGCGAACATATGATCGCTTGGTAGTTTCCCAGAAACAATAGCAAGCAAACATTAACTTAACGCCGCTTCCCGGAAAACGCCTAAAACTCAATTTACCCAAGCCCCCACCCGATGGCTTATCAAATGGCTTCACCTGTATAAGGCACACACTAGCATCCTGTAATGGCGGCTGCAAGGCCGGAACTTATCTTTAATTGAACCACAGCTCTTATCAAAAATTACACAAAATGAATGCTTACGCAAATATAAGACGAGCGAAGATCGTCCTAAACAAATCGCACTTGGGCTTCAATTTTTATCAACCGCAGCCTTGCGTTTTCGTGAAATTAGGACAAACATCCTTTTTTGGTGAGCGGCGTGCGACGTACGTTATCCTTTTGTAAATATTGACGTCTACGCATGCTCAAGTGCTCGTTGGAAATCCTTTCACGGCGGAGCATTCTTCTTTTGTAGGTTCGCCGACTGCCGCGATGCTTTCATCTGGTTTCTGGGTTGCGATTTGTGTGTTAACCAATACCAAGTCTCTGTTTGTAGATCACGATACTGGGCCAATATTGACCAACGCTAATTATTCTTTTTTCTTAGTGATCATCTGACCACATATACATATTTTCACATTGGTTGTGGTATATTATTCACCGCTGTGTCAACTCACAGAATGTACATACCTATAGGTATGTGAAAGTCCCCGTATGCTTTATTTAATGGAAAACAAAATGTGTTCTTATGGATGTATATCTTAAATATACATATGTTTATATATCTTGCCCAGCATCAATAACGTCTTTATAGGAGGTTGGTCGGCCACCCTTTCAGAATCTATATTAAAGCGGATCTGTCTCATTTTTAGATCTTATACTTATACTTATATATACTTATATCAATTATGACATTGTTATAGAACGTAATAAAGTGTCTTGTAATGAAGAAAGACCAAAGTATTAAACAGAATACAAGATTAACTTCTTCTTATAAAGATATAACCCGGGTTCAAAATTCCAGTGAAATACAATAGCTAAAATTGAAGCTGCCAGCTCAGACATCTGTTGTTTATTTTCGAAAAAGAAAGTTGCTCTTCGAAAAGGGAAGAATAGACAGTTAGCAAGTGTTGCGATCATAGATTGTGAGGCGGGTCGAATTCTAACTGGTGGCGGTCGGTACTGAGGAAACCACAAGCAAGGGTCAAATTAGTGGAACATATGCTTGAGTGCCAGCCTGTGCCGAAAGTGAAGGTGACTAGTGTGATGTCGAAATTGAGGAATTGAAGTAAAGGGTCTTGGCTAAGGTTAAAATACCTCTTCGGGGGAGAGTTCTTACTTCTTCGCTTACTTTCGTTTTCCAGCTCGCAAACCACTTTCTTTAGTGATTAGTGTGGCGCATCTAATTGATGGCATGTGGACCTTTTGAGGGCTCCTAGATCTGCGCAAGGGGTAGTTTTGTTAAATGCATCATTTTATTGGAAAAATTCTTAAATAGTCAGTTGGAGTCGGACAAGAAAAGTCATCAACACCGCTTAAGCAACTGCAACAATCGAGATGCGGAATGTACGTTGAAAAGGATTTTCTTCTTGGCTTAAGATGCCACGGCCACACATCATCAACAGCGCGTCTCCAAACCGAATTCCCAGGCAAGCCTCAATCTCGATTCCAATCGCCACGTCATCAAATCAGGCAGCAAAGGCTCACGCAGCAAGTAAAAGTAGTAAAAAGTTGTAGGATAGAAAGGAAATTGGTGTGTTGGCAAATTGAGATGGCATTATTTGGTGTACCATGGTTCCATCCCGTAATCATTGCTGGCATTCATTGTCCAACCCTTAAATCACAGTGTACGCAATTTTCTTAATAATCCTCAAGACAATATCGAAAGGCCATAACAATATCCTTTTCATGATTATCGGTTTTCTTGTTTGACAGTAAGTTTCTCGGGCCTTTAGACATTTCACGCAAAGCTTCCAATCACAAAGAACTCGCTTGTCGGTGGTATGTCTATTTTATTTTGACGCAACAGTAACGTTGATGTTTATTGGTTGGGTTGAGGCGAAAGGATAATGGTTGGAAACCGGAGGTTAGACACTAAAGGTTATTTAATTTATACGATTTTTTATCTGATTTTTTTTATATGTTTAATTAAAAAAAAGAGGAAAAGTTATCATAAGAAAAATTGTGTTTATTCCGACGCCAAGACTGTTCTTATTATTTCCCTTGGTCTTTGCACAATTCATCCTTTTCCCCTATATGAGTCATTTAGAATTCCTTTCATGCTTAAACGTGCCGAAGTAACCAACAGTAAAGAAGACGGAAAATATGTAGAAACTCAAAGAAAATATTATAGGTATTAAAATTTTAATGCAAATTGTTATTTTATGCAAGAATGTGCGCTCAAATGGCCCTTGTCCTTACCAAATCTCCCTTTTGGAAAAGGACTGCCTAAAGGATTTCCATGGTCAAACATAAGTCGAAGAAAAATGTTTTTGTGTGCTACTTTTTGCTTTTTACTTTATATTATGCAGAGCAGTCGACCTTTGGCTTAGTAAAGACCTAGATGTGCATGTGTGGTGTGGGTGTCCTGACCAGCTCTTAGCCACATCACACTGCGACCCAGGCCCTTTTCAATAACATAGTTTGCAGTAAGGAAAGACACAAACCTCATCTCACCCTTAGCAAAAAAGGATAATTGAATTGCTTCCCATCGTCTGTTATTCAAATGGTTTGCAGCTGTCCGGTGGTCTTTCAATACTGTGTACTATATTAAATAATTTAAATAAAAATATGTAGCGAAGTGCTTTAAATAAACATTTACGAATCCCCGGGGTATAAGGAATAGATACATATGTATTTGTAAATATGTAACAATATTTAGCTGGGATTGTGTTTATGTTTTCTTCACCCTTGCACGCAACGGTTACATAACATCATATATTCGTTATGTTTTCCTAAAAGCAGTTATAGATCTACCCCAATAGCTTTGACTTACTTTCTCCGTCCCGTAACTGACATTTTCATAGAAGTTGAAAAACTTGGTATTATCTATCAATGAAGTAAAAAGCGACCCGCATTTAAATATTCCCCTCTATTTTTCTGAATTTGGAAATATAAAATGAACTGTACCCGGCATAGTTAAGAAATTAATAATTAGTATTTTATATATCACACACAACAGCTTTAAGCGAGATGAGCCAAAGTGACGATGGCACATACAACTCCAAACATTTTAATTTAATGTTACCAACAATCGTCAGAATATTTGATATCAAACATGTTACGCTTAATAGTAACATTAACAAACTACAGTGATTGCATATATCCTTTTTTAATAATCCTTAATTAAAAAAGTAAATAAATAAATTTAATCTTAGCCTTCCTTTATATTGACTGCTCCAAGTTTTTGGTTTACTGGGTCGGAAGGGTTGGAATGTATTTACACATCTGCGGCGAGGCAGGTTAGGGCAGCTTAATTAAGAGCAAAAGTTGTGACTATAAATAGGTTAAGCTCTTAGCTCGAAATATCGCTATGGTTATATATTTTCACAGTTTCGGTTTTAGCAATGGAGGAAACTGTTTTCCATTTTGTGTTGAAGTTAGCCGAACAACCCCAATATGTTAAAGGGTTGAATAGTGGTCGTATAAAAAATACTATCAAAGGGTTGGCTTTTGAAAGGGCGGAATTGGTATATATAAATTTATTTAAATGACCAATGAGAAGAAGTGATGCGTTTTAACATACATATTTTTTTTAACTTAGTAATCTTAACAAATATACATATTTTGATAGGCGTTCTTTATGTGTTTCAGCTTTTTCCGTTTTTCTGTACTGCTTTCAACACGGTTTCTTCTTTCTGCTGTCTTACTTATTAGGTACTAACAAAATACTATACTGTAAGCATTAAAATTACTACTATTGATGCTACAGTAAACTTAACTATACGATCACGAAATAAAATGACCATTAAGTTAATTAATGTGCCTCAATTACGGCCAGTAAAAAGATTATAACGCAGAACTCTATAGTTTTTAATCAAGAAATGATGTGAAATATAGCACAGCATGTTTTCCTAACGCGCCCAGTATTCCCCCAGCCTCCTGTCACGTTGACGTCCAAGAAATCTTACATCATAAAAAATTGCCGCCTGCTGTTCACACATGCAATAAAAAAATCACTTACACATCCATATATGAAGATGCAAAAACTAATTGGTAATATAATTACCCTGACTGTATTTCTTTATTCTCCGCACCGAAAAGGTTTATATGTATATAATTCGTTCCCTACCAAATTAATTACTTTCAAAGTTTAGAAGAAAATGGGTGTCAGTTTTCGTTTTAGTCTTCAGCTAGTTAAGGGTAAATATATATATATATAACTCTTCAAAGATTCGCTACTCTTCATTCCATCTTTCTTGCTTATGTAATCTCGTTTTCAGCTCCATTTTGTGTCCTCATCTACAGAACGCAATTAATTAAAATTCTGCTTTTATAAGTACTCTGAAGCAAACATCCTTTACAAACAAACATACCGGTGGAGAAGGGAAGAGAGGTCGTTAACGGAATGAAACGTTAGGCGCCCGAGCCAAGCCTAAGGCGTGGGTAGTTAAAAGCGTTATCAATTCCACGTTCTACGCCGCGGCTGTTTTGTCTTTAATTGCAAATTACATTTTGAAAAATTATGCTTCAAAGGCCGTCAAAGATTAGCCTGGACTAGCTTAGGTATTTCTCCCTGTTCCCCGTGCCGCGGTGTCCATAAAAAGGCAAGCGACCTTCGCGTAAGTAGAAAACAATTAGTATGCTTTTGATCCTTTGTTTACCCCAACAACAGCTAAAGCGACAAGGACAAAACGCCCAGGCATCGTTAGCACCCAGCAGACCACGTCCAGCTTTTTTCCTTTTTGAAGAATTTTTTAATTTTCAAAAGCAAATTCTGAGTCATGAACACCCTCCTGCTTCCCTTTTCGCTTGGTCATGATGTTTCATGCGATTTGTTGTTTCTCATATCCGTTTCGTAAAATGCCCCTAAGACGTTTCGCGTCGTATCCACCTTCCTCTCTGTATACACTCGCGCGTTAATATATATTGGGGGTGTTGAATTCAAATGGCGAAATTGGGGTTGGGACTCAAGATATGAAAGCATAGGAATGGCTCAGTTTTCTCCAAGAAAAACATACCAAAGTCCGTATTTTAAATAAAATTTCAATTAATTTTCTGTTTTCCATCCTCTTTTTAGCATTTTTTCGTCCATTATTTTTCCTACGTTGTGCTTTTAATACAACAATTTATTGAGAAACCTATACATTGACCATGGATGCTGTACTTAGAAAGTAAGTAGAAAACTTATTTTATAGTTCGACAAAATTCGACTTTATTATAATTATAGCCTAAGTTTTTGCAGCATTTCAAATCACCTATTTTGAATATATTCCGAATCTACCACAGTTAAAGAATGGCAAAATTGTCGTTATTCTGATAAATCAATAGTCTGTTTCATTTTTAGCGACTCCGTATACGGCGAATTACCCTCTTCACCCACAAGTAACCCTTGTGATGATGGTGCGAACACCACCAACCCTACTCTGTCAACCCATTTGCTTTTTCGTTGCTTTTTCCCTTATTTTTGACAGAAAAAGCAGCAGTAACCGAAGACGACATGTGGCCAAGAGCCAGAACTGGCACTGGACCTGGCCAGACCGGTTAGTCTCGTCGAAGTTCAAGCAAATACACCAAGAACGCTCTAAACGTTCTGGGGTGGGTTTTGCACCAAGCCAAACATAAAAATAAAAAGTTTTTATACGTCTTGCGAGGGTAAAGCGGCCGCACTCATCCAGCCAGCCTATATACACTTGAAGGGTACGGTTGTGGGACTTTTGTCACATGTGTCTCGATGTGTGTTGCCTTTCATGACCCTAACTGGCGTTTTATGTATATAAAATGTTGAAGCTCACGCTGAACATACGAAAGGCTCTGAATTGCCTTTCACCCTTTTTATTGCGTCTTGAAGTTATTTTATCTACCCTATGTATTGGTGATTTGTCTTGTGTACCATCTATATACGTGAACATCTATACATACAGCTTGTGTATCCAGAGCGTGTGTTGAATAACCGGAAATATGAGACATCAAGGCTTTTATAAATGGCGGCCGTATATGCCTCTTGTTGATGTGTGATGGCAGCTTCTAGTCGATGGGGGAGTTTGGACTTTCGAAGTTCGGTTGTGAGATTAGGAGCGGGGAAAAACGAAGTCCTTGACGTATGCGTTTGACAGGCCTACATAAGGGGTAAATTGGGTTTTTACAGGGGTCCGGGTTAGAGGAATAAGCAACTAAAACTTTTTGGATTGTTTGCGTTGACCAGCTTCAGTCCTACACATTGCCAACGGGTGGTCTACGACTTTGGGTGGGACAAGGCGGTCAGCAAAACAAATTTAATAAATGACTCTATAGTTATTTTCGTATTTCTTCACCAAAATAAGAAAAGAGTATTGCTGGGGAGTAGGGCCAACCCCTTGCCAACCTCACGATTTATGGGCACTTTATGCGTGTGCGTTTCGGGTGTGTGGTTCTTGGAGTCATTTGCCAACGGCTGGCAGGACTATCAAAAATTAATACTTTTGTCTGCATCCCCTTACTACCCCCTTACGCAATTTTCACGTAATACTTTGCGACCTCCACAAATAACAAAAGCTGTAAACATTTTAATTTTCCTTCAATATTTTTGGCATTCTATGCGTTCAGGGCGTCATATGTGTTGAAAATAAAAGTGACTGACGTATATTTGGTACATTGCCTCAAATTCACGTGTCTTCTCGTGACTGTTGGAATTTGAATGCTGTATAAAGGACAAATATGTCCTAAAGCAAAAATGGAAATGCCGTTTTAGGCATGCTGGAAGCTTTTTTTTTTGGATTCAATCTGGATTAGATACATATGTACTGAAAAGGATTGATAGGGTTTTAGCTGCGTTTTATATACATAATACCCTTAAGGCAACAAAAATTTGTAAATGCTTTTTTCACCTGCTCTAGGTTTGTCTAATTTTGAAATACGAGAAAGGATAACAAGGTATATTATCCATTTACGGAACCTGTAAATTTCTTTTAATAACATGTTCGGTGCCATCTGAACGAGTTCGGCTTTCTTCTTTAATCACATTTAAAATGACATGCGAGGCACGACCACACAAAGTCCATAAAAAACGACAAAAAAGACCGAACCTCGAAATAATTGGAACAATTTCCTATCAAATTTATGTGCCATAATCGGTAGCAGCAGGTTCAAAGATAAAAATCGAACGCATTCCAGTATGGAGTGTCCCGAGTGCTCGTGCACACACATGCTTTTGTGGTTGTGTGGACAGGTGAAAGTGGTCGCGACCATACAAAGAATGTGAATACCTTGGGGTCATCGGAGCCGTTTTTATTACTACCAAATCGCTTTCTTAACAATGATTTTTTTATCCCACCGCGTGCCACTATTTTGTGGTTGGCTCAACTCCTTAGGCTCTTACAAGGGCCTCGTTATATCCTTCCCTTGAATTCCTTCTTTCTCTACTTATCGCTGACATGCCATCTCGACGTAAAGGATACGAACGGGCGAAGTAACCAATAACCGTCTCGTTCGTTATTCTGTCAGAAATGTCTCAATCGTGGCTCCTGTAAATTGGCTCTGGTCCATAATCGAAATTTCACTGGTACGTAAAATTGTCTAGGCCAGGAAGTCATCAACAAGGAAAACAGATTACCAGCCCTTTTATGTCTTCGCATGTTGTAGGCTCTGTTGTTGACATTTTTCTTATTTCACCCTTTTTTATGTATTTTGTTTATTGATCGACCGATAGAGTGTTTAAATTGTTTCAAGGAATTATTAAATATACTTGTCAGCAAGTCAGTGGTGTATTATGTTCTCGATTTTAGTAATATTATAATTATTATTTATAATAATTATTACTTTCTCTATTGTAAGCTTATGTTGTAAAAAAACCAAATTGTTTAACTAAATATTACTTGCTCCTTAGACAAAATATTTTGCTTCGCACTCAATTTTAAATGGCGTCTTTCTACCTGTCATTACCAAGTGCAGATGGGGCCGTTCTAATCTTATCATAATAATGTTCCTCAGCCCCTGTCTCTAAATGCAGTCTTTTATATACCGACCATTACTTCTGTAAAATATATCAGCAGGTGTAACTACTCCATTTGTTATAATTACACAAAACATTTATGCGGCTTACACGCAAAAGAGGAAAACGTTCGTTGAAATACTCGAGTTCGACTTTTGCCAAGTCGCTGATAAGATAAATGGCAGAACTGCTGCACATGCCGTGTCAGATACCGATCTTAAGGCCCTTAAAAATTCGCCCGCTGTGAGAAGTCCAGTCCGAAGACGATATTCTAGTAAGGTCGATGAACAACAGAACATTTGTTTGCTTCACTTTGATGCATACGCTGCAACCAACCGTTTGACTCCAGAATGATTGATTTTCTGTAAAAGAGTTTTTCAATATGTTGGAGGCTACCCATCCGAGGGACACACCATTGTGTTGGCCTTCATATTTACAGCGTGCGCAATGAAGGATGTGGTAAATGGGTATTTTTTCGTTTTAAATCGGGTAAACGAAAGCCCTTTTTGAAATGATATGTTTTTTAATATCTAAAATAAGATGTACTATGTTAATAGCTACAACTTAGGTCATATGCACATATGCACATGCACATACAACACATAGTAATTAGTTAATAATCTTGGTAATGCTATTTTCATTTTAGTTATTATGGAAACAATAATGTAACACACTTACGTGTACGTCAAGCCAGTAAAAATGTTTAATCCGTAATTCCTTGCACACGTACCATTCCCCAATTTTAAACTCCTACTCCTAGGTTCAGATCCTTACATTTCCATGTATTCCCTAATTACTGTCTTCCGGCTTAGGAAATAGGCGAGGGCGGACGTCTCGAACAGTTTTCGCTTTCCTTTCCGTCATTCAGCGGTACAATTAGTGCCTTTGTCATGCCCCACTTGGGTTCTTGTGCCTTTTAAAAGGGAAAACGTCCAAATTTCGATTTCGATTCGAAAACCGAAGACCCATAATAGAGTTTCGATTTTATTGATACGAAAATTGGTTCACGCCAAAGGAAATCGGCTTGGCAGCTGTCTTGCTGGGCAACACCTACAGGACGCACGTGTGCCCGTGTGCTTCTCCGCGTTTGCGCGTAGAGTCGGACACGCGTTCACATACCGTCATCTAGTATTTCGGCCTTTCTTGGGCCGTTTCTTTTCTACATTTGAATTTTTCCCAGCATCCACAGTAAAATATTTCAATTTTCTAGGCCAGTGGACAAGCAAGCATTGAAGAAGGAACTAAGATCCGTTTTGGGCGGTTGTCCTGGCGAGCGTAACCACGCACAACGATAGCTTCGCCGCCTAAGGATTTGTTTGTCAAAAACAGATAACAAAAACAGCAGCAACGAAGGGAATTCAGCTCGGACTCGTTTAGATGAGTCGCCTGTCAACTTTTAACTTGGTTTATTTATTCTTTATTTTGGGCGACTTCTAACCCCACCCCGACTCGAAACATGTTCTTGTTATGTATTGATGAACTACATGCTGCAAGGCCAACAAAATAAATCCTACCCTAAAAACTAAAAAATTACTGCCAAAAAGATATTAGCTTTTCTTTGAGTACAATTATAACATATAGTACCACTAGGCTGCATATCGATGTAGTGAACATTCGCCACATTAAGGGTCTAAATGGAACTCTTTTTTCTTCAAAATTTAGGTTATTACATTTAATAAGCATTCATACTTTATTTTACCCAACAGAAACAGGAAATATTTTTTTTTTAGTTTCCCACCAAGCATTTTGACGAACACTTTTCTGATGTATCAATTCTCATTATTGCATTTATCCAAATTTTTCCTAAAAAACTAAAACTAGTCCCGTTTTCTGAAGTATTATAAATTTGTCAGGTCTTCGCGATGAATTTGTATAAGAAATATGTGCCTTACTACCATTCATTCATTCTTCTGGTTCTTAACCAACATTTAATGGGTTATTAAATGTCACCCTTTAATAGAATAACAAAGGGAAAAGGGTTGATTTATTTGATTGTTTGTGTTTTCCGCTGATGACACCACTAATTGCTGGCTAATTTGGAAGAGTTGTCTATGAAGGGGTTGTCAAAAAGGTTATTGCATTATACGGGGTGTTTACTCAGGCGTTGGATACAATGTTTGCAATGTCTACTCGGATTTCATATTGTTCGGCTGTAATCAAACCTTAGAATGTCACATTTGTAGAGACCAGGCGTCTGCTTTCAAAATTGGATTCATCCGCGTGAACTCATGTGAAAATTTCATTTTTATTGTCTTGCAGTATAATTAAAAAGCCGAAATACGCGATAATGGCGTAGAGAGTCAAAGTTTGCTATGCAAATGACAGGACAATGAACACTTGCTGCCCATCTTCGTCTTTATAACACATAATGGTCAGCAGCTAATTAAAAACATCGCCAAGCGAATGTCGTAGAATAAACAAGAAATTAAACGCGATAATGGCAAACAGAAATTAAAAGGAAAAATATTAGGGCGAACTGCGAGTGAAGTTTTGGCACAAGAAGTTAGGACACACCCAAAATAACGTTTAGACTGAATATTTCATAAAATGGTCTTCATAAAACTAAAGGGAAGCTTTAGGAAGCTTCTATCTTACATTAAGGAATTTTTAGTTTTTAGCATTTAAAGTCCCACGGTATAAAGTTTGTTATGCCTTGTCATTATTTATCAGCTCCTGGTGAAATAAAAAACTTATTCAGTTGACTAAGGATAGAAACAGTAGCCCTCAACCTTCATTTAAAGTAATTTTTCTACTATATCACCTTTTTTTCTTTTCTGATGGTCATTTCTTTTTTACTTTACCCCAACCGCACGTTAACCCACCGAAAATGGCCATAAGAACCGCGGGCAAGGGAAAAAATTCAAATTGGCCACGATTTTTTTACGTGTCTTGGTTCTATGTCCATTGTTTCATTTTACTTTTTGCTCATTTTTCACTTAAAATGAGCCGCCGGGCATTCAGAGCATGTACCAGCAGGACTAGAGAAAAACGGTGTCGGTTTAACGCCGCACGAACGTCGGCGCCCGGTTTTCAATTTACGCAACTGCGCCCAGCACATCCTTTCCGCGTGTCCTTCGAGTTGAAAGCAGCTTAGACAACCTCTAAGTTTGAAATCTTTGTTTGCTTAACCATTTTTTCGACGTTAGCAGCATTTTCCATTAAAATTCCGTCACTTTTTTGTAGCTGCAGCGGGGCAACAAGCAGCGGGACGAAAATTTAGAAAAATAACGTCGGAATTTAAATAATAAAGCAAACGCGCACAAATGAATCTAATTTTTTACGAATGGCGAAGATGAGGAAAGAGGAACGCAAGGGTCTAGTATCCCAGCGTCCGAGAAAAGTGCCTTCACTTTGGAGTATGGTTAGCAGCCAGTGGGCTGTGTGCAAAGAAGGAGCGGAGGAGATGAAAATCTGGGGACTGCTGAGCGGTTGGGGTAAATGAAAAAGTGTTTTGCTTTCTGCTGCTTATTTTTGTTAATTTTTTCCTACACTTGTGAATTAATTTTCATTCGTAGAGACGGGCAGACTCTTATTGGAGTCAAAAGGAACTTGACATTTTAGAATAAGATTGTTGTATGTACACTGGCGAACTGTAAATACACAGGCCTCTTAAGTTTGAGGACTGCACCATTAATATATTTCTTAAATGTTCAGTCGCTTAAAGGCAAGCGGCTTGATATTAAAAACACACCCTCTTGCTCAAAAATTTTATTTTCCCTTACCCCTTTAAGCACCTTTCATTTGCCAACCTCCGATCGTTAGGGTGCCAATAATCAAGTGTGACACATTAAGGACACGTTTGCCCCTCGCTCCCACATCTGTTTCCCTTTTCCTTTTTTGTTGTTATTTCCGTTACCCCGTTCTAAGAACAATAGTATGCCAAATTTTCAAAAAATGTTTTAAAAATAGGGAAAAAAAAATTCAAGTCACGCATGGTAAAGTGGTGCAAATCACAACTATGAGGCGCACTCATGCCCTTTCATTAAATCGATGGGCATAATCAACGGTCTGCACAACCACCAACCAACGTGTTGGTGAAAACCAACTTGAAAATGGGTGAAAAAATTGCAAATTGATACAAAAAAATTTGCAATGACAGAAATACAATAGAAACAGGGTTTTTTTGGTTGACGAGGGGGAGATTGCTGAAGTCTGATTATAGGGTTGCAACGACTTTTAAGCACGTGCATAGGGAAAGGATTTAAAAGGATATGACTAAAAATTTGATGATTTTTTTAGGTTTATTTCCCATCCTGAAATGCCCAGAGGATATAGAGGGCGGACGCAAAACACCAGTATATTTAGGAATCTCCAGATTAGAACAACCCTTAGCTAAAATATTGTTGATGCTAGAATTGTAGTAAAAATTTCAATTCTGTATCACACAACACATCCTTATTTTATGGATTCTCACAGTTTTCTAACCCCGAACGCTATGTCCATTGGCGAGTGACGCAAGGCCTCTTGGCGGTTCCGTTGGTCAGTCTACTCTGCCTTTTCGCATGACCAGCATATCTCCGATCAACCCCTAAAATGGCAACTTGAAAAGAAGAACAGCTGGTCAAGCCTAGGTAATCGGTTGGTCCGCAATTGCCGCCAAAAAATGAACAGTTCTAGAAGGATGCATCCCAAATGTTTATCATTCATTTTCAAGGATTGATTGACGTACATGCAACACTGGAGGGTGTGCGTTCATGAGCACATGCTATTGCATATGGTATTCTAGTTTTGACCACTATTTTGCAGCTTAACGAGGAAAAAATTATTGACCATAAAACAATTCCAAATTTGTTTACCAACTAAGTACTCCAGCGAAGTTCATCTCAATATGTATAAGCTGCTCTAAAGGTGGATCAAAAATTTAATTTGAGGTTAGTCATAGCAGTAATTTTAAGACTGATTTAAACCCCTTAACCTAAAATTTTGAAACGACAGCTGAGCCATAATGTTTCGTTTAGATGACCTTTGGCCTTGGACAGGCACACACACAAACAGTGTAGCAAATATTCAAAGCCATAGAAAGAAACATACTGGGTGACTGTCGTTATATTCCGGACAATGGATAATACACAAAGGACCGAACTGACGCAACAATAGCCACGATTTTTAAAAATGAGTTTGTACTGTACCTTGAACGCTCGTCTACATTTTGGGTGAAAACTATAGAAATTCAAGGAACGGATCACATCAGAACAACAACCCTATACTAAGCGCAGGATAATTATTCACATTTCACTTTCCTATCCTTTTTACGGCTCCAGCCATAAAACCCGTTTTAAGATTAGTTCTAAAATATGCATTTATTTTAGTTTTAACGTAAAAAACGAAACAAACGCTTATATTCCCCTATATGAATTCTAATACCTTTTCCGAGGGGACATCTTAATTTTTTAATCGTACCAACTGTGCCCGCGATCAAATGACAAATCAAACAAAAAATTGACAGTGAAAACGGAGAAAACAGAAGATAAACAGCCAGGGGAGTTGGAAGTTGATGCTGTTGGGGCATTGGGGAACCGCTTGCAGACAAAACCACTCGGCTGTCAAACGAAGTGTGCAGCACATTAATCCTCAATGGCAGAAGTAGCATCCCAACTCTCGCCTCCGCCCCCTCAAGCAAGAGCAATTAAAAGCCACAAGGCACGCGTTCCCCTTCGATTGTTCTTCTCCTTGGCATGTTGACAATTTGGATATGTAAACGTGCGACTAATGAACACTTTAAAAATGTCGCCGCCCCAGAGATTGGAATGCGCCAGTCGCATGGCAGCTGTTTCTAAAAAACCAAGAGGAAGGAAAACAGAATATCAAATCGGGGAAGACAACGTGCAGTAGCCGTCGGAGAGAGCGTTTTCCAGGTATGTTAGGAAACGAAGCAAGATCAGGATCAAGATCGTCGTCGCGTGCCACCCTCAAATGCTGCGAGCACACTTTTTACGGTCCTAAAAAGTTGCAGCTTCCTTGTTCCATGCTCCTTGATCTCGTGCCAGGCGGACGTCTCTCCTCTCGACAGTAGTGTTCCCCTATCATTTCGAATTTGTGTCTCGTTTCATCCGCAGTTGCCTACCTATTTTTTGTATTTTTATAGGTAAATCTCTTTGAATACGCTTGTGCCGCTCCGTCGATCCGAGATGCTTGTTTGTTGTTCGTTTTGTGTTCCTTTTTTAATAGGATTTTTAATATGCCTCAACCTCTAGGTCAGCAGCAGAATCTTTTTATCCCTTGCTGCCTACTTCAGTCGCGTGCTTTGGTTCATTATGTTTCTTCCCTTTCCCTTTGATATTTTTAACTTTACTAGTTCGAGTCATATAATTTATTGCAAAGCTTTACTACCAAGCTTTATTATGCGCTTGCAACAAAATTCTAAATTTTCAATGGTTTTTATCTTCTCCGGCGATTTACTTATTACTAAAAGAAAACTACAATGTTAACAGCCTAACATGCATATATATTTAAATGTACTCCAGAATACTTTGGTATATCTGTAAATGTGTGTTGACCATAAAAGTTTTAAAAATTAAATCATTTCGCGATGCGCTCAATCTACTTGCACTCCGATTAATTTTGAAAAATATGATTAAGTAACATTTTTAACTTTCCCTCTTTTTAAAATGCATGATGGCTCAAAAAGTGTAGTTCTTGCTGAAACTTAGTATAGATACTTATTTGTATAGCTACACCAATTTGCAACTCATGAACCATTTTTGCCGTAGCAACTATACAACTTTTGGCAACGATTACATAGCATATGCATATGCATGGGTAATATATAAGCAGAAGTAGACCGTTCCCTGAAATATCAACCCTCATGAACAGCGTTATGCATAATGCCCACCCTTTTACCGAGTAAGCACCCACCATATATGCATAATGTCCACCCCTTTTGGACAACGAACAGCCACCCCGTTAAAGTTACAGCCCTCGCTCAATGGGGTAACCAAAAATGGCGAATGTTTCACCATGTAGAATACGCACAAAAAGAAATGTATTTGAGTCAGTCACGCACAAGGATCTGCGATGCAGCATATCAATTTACGCAACATATGCAGATACGATTAGAGGTCGCCGAAAGCAAGAAAAAAAAGAGGGGCGAGTTAAACAAAAAAACTCTAGTGGAGAGGCTGAAGGCACGCTTAATTCTTGGCACACTCCAAGCGCTGTCCTTATACTCAACACGTCGCGTGTCAGTAGCATCCTCCTCGAATCCTCTTTTGCATGGTCTCAGATAAAAAATAGTTTTTAAAAGCATGGCAAAATTTTTCAGCATCCCAGAAAAAAAATGAAAAAAAAAAAAAACGTGAAAAATGCCAGAAAAGCAGGCAAAATGTGTATATACGAGTGAGTTGCATCCCTTGTCAACAATGGCACGAAAATCCCGTTGCTGACCTTACGATGACCCCAAGCGGAGGTCTATGGTCCTCTTTCCGTCCTTGATGATTTTGTGTTCCCTTTGGCTTCATTCAGGCTGCAAACAAAAGGCCGGCATTTCTGTGACTGATTACGTGCTACGGCAGCATATCCCTGCATGAATTTTGTTGTTTGTGTGAGCGAATACGGCGCTTCGACCAAACAATGATTTCGCAAACCATCGTTTTCTGCTCGCAGTTTCGGCGCGCTATTTGCATGTTTCCAATATAATATTTTCCCTTTTTCTATTTTAATGTCAAATGTATACAAAATTAGAAATGAAAAGGGTCCCCTATTAGAAATCACAAGCGCCGTCAGAGAGGCCCACGACGTTATGCAAAAAGGGGACAACACAGAATACCGACTGCAGTTGAAAACTGTGCTCTTTGAAAAAAGAGGAAAACTGCATTATTATAGTCTTTCGAGGATAGGCAAATTGAAGAAATGTTGAAACTTTTGACAGCTTGTGAAAATTTTTGTAAGGTATTATCGATAATTAGAAAAGAATAATGCATTTTTGATAGACCTATTGGATGTGACATTATTCGCTTAAGTTCTTGAAAGTAAAATATGCATTAATTTAGATTAAAGACTTCTAACAGAATATTCTAATAAAGCAATAGAATATTTACCAAACATGTTGTTGTTCGACTAAAAGTGAAAGATTAAAAATAAAAATCATTGCATTAAAATCAATGAAATGTTCTCCTTTCGCACTTATGAGTTTGATAGATTAACTTCAGACGATATTAAAGGTTCAGTTAAGAAAAGGCGTAATTCTTAAGCCGTTTACCTAGACCCCTCCCGTTTTCAAAATGAGTCTGTTCCATGACGATGCACATTTCACGCCCTCATTTAATTACGGCACACAAACCCAAAGACCTTTTTACAATATTTATTTTATTTCCTTTTTGCAAGTAACGTCGTCGTCTTTGAAACTGCTTACTTAATTTAAGGGATAGGACAATCCGTCTGTGTGGGTGGCTTAAAGAAACAAGTAAATCCAAATGAACAGTCAGGCATGCAATCAGGAAATCTTCCCTGTTTTGGTACAGGATCACATTCATTGAGGTAGGCTTTTCTTTTTGCGAGGTACAGTTTTTAATAAAACAACATACTATTTAAATAGCGACATTGAATCAGGATCCCACAGCAAGGGTATATAAATAATAACATATTATCCCCAAGATAACTCAATTCGATTAGCACAGTGAAAAAAATACAAAAAAATTGACGGTAGTCCAACAAAATGCTAATGCATTGGCTCCCAAATGGCGAACAAGGCGCATTGTATAAAAGTCTCTATCAGGCTAGGGAACAAGGCTTGTCCAGGGGTTAGTTGACATGTGTGGGAGTTTGCTGTTAATATTTTTATTTGCACCCTCATGGTGGAATAGCACACACTCAATTTTCTGTTTGGCTCCCCTTGCAATCAACTTCTTACAGCCACACTCGAAATTTGCCTACAAAAAATGGACACTCCTTATGCTTTTTATACTCTCACTGAGGGTGTAACACTTGTCTAGCAATCCTAAATTCCGAACAGTGTTCATTATTTATCAAGTCGCCAATAAATTTATATATAATATAAAATATTTATTAAATAAAAATTCCTATTTCAGGATTTTGAACACAAAATGTTATGCCTTTTATATTTGCATAAATTGAACTGCAATAAAAAATACGTTTTAACACACCTAAGGTATAACATGTACGGCTTGCGAGTTGAATCCAGCTTTCTTGTTTTTTATGTATGTATATATAGCGTGGGGGATGTCGGGCGTATGGGGTAGATGATTTTGGGTCACTTTCAGATAAACGCATTAAGGCCAAACTTTTGTTAGTAGTATTTGGCATATAAGTCAATTACATAGATCATTTATTACATGACTAAAGAGACCTTCGTATCTGTCTTTGCCTGTTGACGACGGCGTGTGTTTCTAATGTGATTTTTTTCAGACCCTCTAGCTCTGGACAAATCCCATCTTTTGATAATCTCTTACTACATTTTTGTTCACCGTGTGGGTGCTAAGTTATCCAAATATTTTTTTCGGCATGAAGCTGCACATCGAAAAGTTAAATTGGTTAAGGAACATTGCGCAGTTCGAGTAATTGCCACGCACAAAATGAATTTCACAATATATAAATAGAAGGATGCATTTAATAGGTTTAATTAAATTTTATGACATTGTTTTGATAGGTATTATTAACATGTGTAAGTACATATGCATTTTTATATGCGTAAGCTTTAAAAAGTCAATCCAATTCGGGAATAACACATCAATTTTGCACACCATTCCTTTTTTCCCAGTAGAATTGTAATCAAAATAGCATGTGATAAAGAAGCAAAGGCAGTTCTCTGGCACTTTTTTGTGAGGTTTTCTCTCGTTACTCAAATATGTGTCTGAGAAATTTCCCAATTTTCTCCGTTTACTATTGGGACCGTACAGATATGCTAAAAAAAACGAATGTCCGTTTTTTCGATGGCTCACAAAGCTACAGGAAAATATCTGTCACTGAAAGATACAGATACTCCCGTTTCCCCGGCTTACTTGCAGGCTTTCATTGTGTGATGCTCCCGTGAGATAGTTTGATTAATGGCCTAGGGTACATGTTTTGGTTTGCCTTGTTGTTTTTGTAGTTTTAATGTAGATGGAAAGAGGAGGAAACTGTTAACGCACATGTGGGCTGGACACTATTAACTTTCGACGCTACATAAACAAAGGCGAACTTTTTACCTAAACAAAAAGTTCACTGTTTATAACGCGAAATCATCAAGCTAACATTTACGTTTGATTTATGGCACGTTCATACGATTTGGGGCTTCCCAAATGTATTGGTTCCGTTCAAATTTTCAGCACGAGAGGCGAAGCCCATCAAAACTTACCTGGTGCTGACAGTTTGCGTTTGTCACGCGAAGGCATTTAACCACTATTGTGCAGGGCGTTTTATTAATATAAATTTCTCAATCGCCTGGAGACCATGACCATTATTGTTGCCATTTATGGAGGGTGCTTAAACTGTCCTGCTTAGTATTACACATGCGAAATACATAAACATACATATCACCCTAAAGGTTTGATTGCAGAAATTCCAATCAACAAAATTACCCTTTTACTATGAAAATGTTGAGTTGCATTAAATGTGCAGCATATAAGATGTTTCGGATCAATTTAAAATATATTATGTTGAAGGGTTCTACCTTTTCTAATGTAACCCTTCTACACCCGTCAACACCCAGGATAAGTTGGTTCATTTATATAATTTTCTAAAAGATAATGATCGCATGTTATCAAGCAATACAAACAACACCCGAAATTAGCCCCAGTTTACTGACTTTTTTCTTTATTTGCTCTATGTAACCCCTAACAAAAAACTCATACCGACTAGCAAACAAATTGTAGGTATTCCGATTAAATTCGAATTATAGGCACGAACAGTTGGTAGCCTTCCCTTCGGTAAAGGGATATGCCTAAAATGACCACTTGAACTAGACCCCTTTATAGTATGTATTCGGGGACCAACATCTGACACGTTTAGTCTTTGTTGTAATGTTGTTTATTGCTCGATGTCCTAATGATTGTGAAGTGGGGCTTAAAGGGCTACTGCTTTCGCTTCTGGACTTTAGAACTTGTTGAAGATTCGAATGACTTAGATTATTTTATTTGTTTTTCTATTTTCTTGGTCTGAAATCGTAAATCCTAAACAGCGGAAAATATAAGGCAATTGCTATATTTGGTTAGGCAAAATGTCTTTGATTATACTTGGAATTAAATACATTATATTTTTTTTTTGAATTCTCAAATTACAATAATATTTTTTATACACTATTATTTTTTATACACTATTATTTATTTTTTTAGATAATGTTCCTTTATTTCCAAATGTCGGTCTTTGACACCTTTGCTGAACTAACACGACTCAACATATGTTGTTCTTACAAATCAATCTTATTTTCTTAAAAAAAGTAATACTTTTAATCTAGTAGTCGATTAAATATATCTCGTTAGCGTCCAATCTTTTCCTTACATCTAGTCAAAAATTACCACAAGACGTCTAGTACGCACTTGACTACAAGAGTCTCTCTATTTTGTATTTAACAACGCCAACGGTTATGTATTCTTTCTTAAATTATTGTTACTGGGTTATTTCTGAACAGATGTACAGTAGCCGAAACGAAGAATAAATCAATATGCATAATCCCTTTGCACACCTTGAACCCAAGACAATGCAAAACCTTTGATTTAGAACGCAGGGTTGCGAAGATATACATACATGTATTGCACAAAAATTGCAATGGAATCTGAATAAGCAAACCCGGCTCTACGTTCAAGACAGCTGTGCTGTGCTGGCATATGCAGAGTAGAGTATAGAATTTTGGGATTATGGCTTGGGTTAAGTACCAAATATTTTTAGAAACATTTTTGGAAAAAATGCAAACTTTTGAGGAAATAAAATTTTCCATTAAAATATTATATTTTTGAATTGGTAATATAGTTATTTGTAAATATGTTATCAATATTAAACATTTAGGTCAAAACCTTGACCTCAATTACAATATATTTTAAAATATTTAAATAGAGTTTTCTCAACCTGCACATTGTTAGGCAACACATTGCTTAAATTCTCATTGCTTATTGCTATATCTCTTCTATTTGTTATGCCCTTTAATTTTTTCCCGACAGCAGTCGCCTAAAAACCCAGGTTGAAATCCTTTTCCTTAGATTTTAATGGTCCTTCTATACTGAAGTACGTTGTGTATGGGACTGTTTACAAAGATTTATAGTGTTTCGATTTTCAATGCTTCGGCTCAATTCTTTGGAATCATCCATTTACTCTTTGAGTTTCGTAACCATTCATGTAGGTGTGTTGATTTATTGGCATTTTCTAGGTTGTTGTTCAAAATTTTATCAGTTGTTTTAGACAAAGAATTGTTTAGAATTAGTCTTAGCTATTCGCTTACGCAAGTTACAAATTTTTGGTTAAGGGGGACATCTAAGTAGCAAAAAAAAGGGTTTTCAACAAAAAATTTTGTTGGCTAAATGGATAGAGCTAAACCAAAAGCTATAAAATAGGTATTTTAATATTAGATATAAGTGTCAAAATGGACTAAAAAAATCAAAAACAAAAGGGCATTTTTCATTAGGACCTATTTTTCCATGGCCGGACACATAACGACCGTAGTTTTAGTCTTAGAACAAAAAAAATTAATTTGCGCATGTTCTTAGCATCAACGGATATCGAGCCACCACGTAGTATTTAGATTTTTCGCAAAATGATGCTTGTGAAAAAAATTTGTTTTCTAACAAATTACTTTGTTAAAAAAAATAAGCAAAATATCGAAAAAAAAAATCCTACGTGGCTCGATAGCCAAAGGTATTTCGAATATACTGACAAAATTTTATATCGATCGGTTAAGATTTGAAAAATGTGGTTTCGAGATAAAAGCGTTTACAGTTTTAAAGCGTTTGGTATCTACCTCTGAGGCATCGCCGGAGAATTGAATTTTAACATTTAGAAACTTCTGCCGGACTTAATGTTTTGGTAGATCATTTTTAAGACCCGAAAACATTAATAAGGCAAAGAAAAAATTGTCGGATTTTTTAAAGTTTAACTAAGATGTTACAAAATTACTTGCACTGAGTATTGTCTTGATATGCTCCCTTTTTCCTTGAAACTTTGCATCTACCTATTAATTTTGTACGAACTGTTTTTTGTGGAACAGGTTTTTGACATTCTCATAGAATTTTTTTAAAAATACGTTTTTTTTTAACTGCGTCTGTATTGATTTGCAAAATAAACTCGTGGATAAGGCGGAAAATAGCACACGCCTCGTGCCGAGCAGGAAACCAAGATAATCCCTTTGGATCACCTTACACATTAACAAAAGTGTTCCCATCGAGACACTGCACAGTTCGGCAATAGCTTACCTAATGTATACCCACTTTAGGTATTTAAGCCTTAAACAAAGAATATGCAAATGTTTGCCGCAATTCTCTCTTTGAAACTAGACCCTGGCCAACTGGACTAATTCTCTTCCAAGAAGGATATCAACCCAAGGGTTAAGAGGATTGCCTAAAGCTGGACAGCCAAATGAAATTGGTACGGATCTCAGTACAAGAACAAATTTCTTTGCTGAACTCTGCCTAGATTTATACCTCCAGCTGATCCCACTGGCGAACCAACATTGCTATTTCCTTACCATAAAAGTAAGTCCGGTAAATTGACAATTATACGACAATGTTCCAAAGCTTACCCATTCAATTTGTATATAAAAAGCACGTAAGACGTGTTAAACCCCTAACAAAAAAATCTTCCCAATAATTTTGAATGTTCTTAGTCTTCATGTAGAGGAAGTGCGGTGTGGGCTCATGAAAATTTGTTAGGCAACTTAAGCTAGGCATAAAATGCAGAGACTTTTTATCCTCAAACTATACGTATGCTTCTGTCAGTTGTTATAAAGGACACATGTCTATGTCCTGTCTCCTGTCAGCCAACCAAGCCAACGCATAAATTTTTTATTCAAACCCACACACACAGCACAGTCTACTAGTTATTGTTTTTTATGAGCTGCGACAATGGCACGCCTTCAATGGCGTGAGGAAGTCGCACTCATATCCAGCCTAGGCCATGTAGTTAAAAAAGCAATACAATGGAGACTATAACATACATTCTTTTGCTGAATATTATCCATTCCTCACATGCTATTTTTTAGGACATCGGAAGTCATTTTAACTCCTTACAAATTGTAGTTTTATTTTTCAAATCAGGTAATTACCGAAATAATTTCAAGGATTCAAAATAATTTCAAGGAAAATAAATTAATGGACGAAAAATAATTTATTTGTGAACTGGAGCACTCGTACACAGTACACAGCGTTTAAGAGCTTTTGTAATGAAGTATTCTCTGCCATTTTAAAAGGAATATCATAAATATATAAACAATACAGAAAAACATTTAAACCATTGAGAGATTATAGAGATATATATTTGCCTTTTTATTGTCAGAACACAGCATGTAATATCCTAACTCTCCTTTCTTTACAAATTGATTTCTAGAAAAAATATCACCATCAGTAAAGTAAAGTTTATGCGAATTTTTGACGCAGATGACCCTCTGTATTTGTTTTATTGTCAAACAACATTGGCTGCCCAGGTAACCCAAAGCCCCTAAAAGAAAATCCAAAAGCACTCCATCCCAATCCCCCATCTTTTTAAAGCTAATAAACTCCATGTTACATGAAAGCAAATACCACGCACTGGACTTATCGCCGTCCCAGGACTGGCCAACAAAAAATAGTACCAAGCAAGCTTAAAAAAACTTAAATGAAGAAGAGAAATTGTAAAACGAAGGCGTACTTCACATTTCATTAAAAGGAAAAACGAGCAGTGCCAACGGCCGCCTTGTCATATCAGGAAAGACCATTCATTGAAAAACAAGCTAAAACAAGTGAAATTCTTGCCCCTCACTACCGCCGTTGTTGGTACCACAGATGAAAGTTAACAAGGCATCAAATAACGGGAGGACGTCTCCAAAGTAGCATAAAGGGTATCCTAGCGACGATCCTGCTGGAGGATAAGATGAAGGATGTCAGTAGCAAAGAATGTCCAGCAAAATACACGAATACGAAGCTTAAAATGGCAACGGAAGAGGACGTAGTCTCCAACTTCTGCCGTAGTAAATAAGCAGCGCATACACAACATATGTAATGTCCCATCGAATGTCCTATGCCTAAGGACTAAGCGAATTGCCGACAACAATATTCCTTAAAAAAGGACATTCCACAAGCACTTCACTTCACTTCACTTGCCTTAATAGAAAGTTTCTTCCCACATCTGCTGGCGTACACATAGCGTACTTTTTGTTCATTGATGCTTCCCCTTTCAACATAGTGTGTTCTTTACACACTTGCGTCTCCTCTTAAAATTCATTAAAAAAATTTCAACAACTATAAAAATAAAACTCTAATGTGTGTGCAATGTCCCACCTCGCGACTAGAACTCAACCTCGAGTTAATTTGTCATTACACTTCCTGTCAGCTGCTAGAATAGTGCCGCACAAAAATATGTGTAGACACATAAGAAACAAAGACTTGAGGAAAAAATAAGAGAATATATTTTAATAAACGGCTGCTTGGATTTCTGTTATAAAGTTGTATTAGTTTTAAACACAGGTATTACCTATTTTAAAACCAGTGAATTTTGTAAATAGTTTTTTTCTGGAAAAATGCTTTTATCATTACAACTGGATGCATCAGATAACATTAGTTTCTAAAATGGACAGTGACCCAGTGCAGACAAAAGGCATGTGGCGAATCCATGCTGAGAGGTCAAATGCAGCTGTTTGATGGTGGTCAGCCCGATCCCGAGTGCCCGTAAATTACACAACAGCCAGTAGAATATCCAATCCTTTGGCAACACTTTTGAACCCCTCGGCAATTTTGCGCACTTTCTGAGTAATGCTAACGTTCCTCCTCACAATCTATAATTGTTTTCCATTGTCCTGCCTGCAGGCCTTTGTGACCACACAATTTATTAGTTTTCCAGTCTTGGCAAACCAGTTTGCCTTTCCCACGCAAGAGACGGTGCGGGAATTGCATTCAGTTAGAAGGCAGACATCTAGAGCTGTGTCCTTTTTTTGTTTTTTGTTTTCCTCACAACTCCTTTCGATCCTTTCATTTCAGCTTTGTCTATTTATTTTGTTTTGTAATTCTGAGCTACATCGGGTTGGCTTCTAAGACGACACACAATATAATTTACAGGTCCTACTTGCCTAACTGCATTTTACGACTAAAATATGATTTATTCAACACTAGTATTACTTTACCTGGGCTATAGGCTACAGGAAATTTATCTTTAATAGTCTTCCAAATGATATCTACCAATTTATACTTACGTATACATTTAGAGACATCCATTAAACAATATTCAACAGTTCTTAGAACCCGACCTTCTTAGGGTTCTAAAATTGTTTTCATTCGTGTTATTAAAAAATGTTACCTCATTTAACATTGAAATGAATAGTTTTAATGCATACTTATAAACTGCAGCATATGTAAATACTTAAGATACATTTTTATTTAAGTCTAGGCATACCTTTAGGAATACAGAAGGGCATTAATAGCTTGCAAATAAATACAGATATAATCAACGATATTCAATAAATTAAAATTTAACTAGTCTGAAATGTCTTGTAAATAAAATCAGAAAACTTAAAAAAGGTTTGCTTATGTTGGCTTTAATTAAACAAATATTGAAAATTTCCTCCCCTCGCGTTAAAAATATTGTGTATTCATGCTGGCTGTGGGACCTGGCTAGATGACTACGAAATCGCATTGTGCAATGTCCTAGAATAATTCAGAACAAATTTATTGGCAATTTTGTTAATGTCAGTCAAATTAGCGTCGGTGAGTAAGCTTCAAGGTAACGGTGAAAAATGGAACATTAAGGGGTTTCTTATTTTTAATTTATTTCGTAAACAAAGCAGTAAAATGAATAACATAAAGTAACTACGTGTTAAGAATTGAATGCACTAATAATTCATTTTGGTTTTGGTCAAATTTGACAACCGCAGGTACCTCAAAAATCCATTCAAAACGTCGAGCCCCCATTATTTTTGTACCTACTCCCCTCACAGAGGGTGTTCTGTAATGCACGGAGCGCCAGATTTTAGGGCATTTATTCAAGTATTACCCTAAAAAATTTCACTGTTCACCTTCCGACAGTTTTAAAAATCAACCAACAGTGGTCCAATCTTTGGAATGGACTCTATTCCAAAACGGGTCGAAAACTTTAAGTCATATAACTCCACTCAGAGTATGTACCAATACGGTGTATGGACACATTGGGTATCGAATAAAGAACATTTGGAGTCTATTTCATTAGGAACGCTCCGGCATATTTTTAGAAAATCGACTTACAGTGGGACGTGGATAAGAGCTATTTAGGCGCGACTGGTTCCAGACTAGTTCTAGCTCCGCAGCCAATATACATACATACATACAAATAGATATAAAGCTAGGTACGCAGCAGAGATAAAATTTAGCAACTCCATGAGTGCGAGAGGGATGCAAATACTTTTTCGATGGGCTCCTTAGCAAAGCCTGTACCCAGCAGAGGTAAGAAAAATACTGGAAAATACTTCGATAAATTTCCGACAGGGGCCTATCGAAAGAATAAAAAATTTAAACTTTCGACGACCTCCTTGTCAAATGGACCAAACCCGACCAAAGCAAAGCCATATTCATCAATTTTCCAGTGCGGAACAAATGAATTTGATTAATAATATTAAAGCGGAGCCTTTATTCTGTGATTTGACCAACAAAAAGTATTCTATAAATA
>JAEIIU010043374.1:0-92345 GCA_018874675.1 Drosophila baimaii
GTGGTATACCTACAAGCGCGCATATCCACACGCACTCAAGTTTGGGGTGTATGTAGATATGTCTGCTGCTCGTTTATGTATCCGGCATCAGTTATTCATTGAGCCCGTACACTCCTGCCCGCCTGCCTGCCTGCCAGCCCGCCTGACTTTCACCAAGGGGGCTCGAGTGTCGCCAGCCGATTTGTCCTTGCGAAAGGTCACAGCAACGACCTTAGCCGATAGTCGTTAGCCGCCTTCACACTTGATCCGAGGTCAAATGATTGTGATTCTCCACGTTTGTTTATCAGCCTGCGCCTGCACACTCAAAACGATGGCGAGATACTGCTGGACTACTCGAAGAATCGCATCAACGAGGAGGTCTGGGAGCTGCTCATCGGCCTGGCCAAGCTGAGGCGCGTGGAGGCTGCCCGTGATGCCATGTTCGCCGGCCAGCACATCAACATTACGGAGAACCGCGCCGTCCTGCACACGGCGCTGCGCAACCGCGGCACGGAGCCGGTGCTCGTTGACGACAAGGATGTGATGCCGGATGTGCGCGCTGAGCTGGCCCACATGAAGGAGTTCACCAACAAGGTCATCTCGGGCGTGTGGCGCGGCTGCACCGGCAAACAGATCACCGACGTTGTCAACATCGGCATCGGCGGCTCCGATCTGGGCCCCCTGATGGTCACCGAGGCTCTGAAGCCCTACGGCAAGGGCCTCCACTCGCACTTTGTGTCCAACATTGACGGCACCCATCTGGCCGAGGTGCTGAAGAAGGTCAACTACGAGACCACGTTGTTCATTGTGGCCTCGAAGACCTTCACCACCCAGGAGACCATCACGAACGCCACTTCGGCCAAGGCCTGGCTCCTGGACCTGGCCAAGGAGGTAGGTTCATAAATATTTCCATTAATAATGGCCTAAGCTCATTTAAAATCCCCATTTGGTATTCCCAGCCCGAGTCCGTGGCCAAGCATTTCGTGGCCTTGTCGACCAACAAGGAAAAGGTCACAGAGTTCGGCATTGACAGCGCCAACATGTTCGGCTTCTGGGACTGGGTGGGCGGACGTTACTCCCTGTGGTCGGCCATTGGACTGTCCATCTGCCTGTCCATTGGATTCGAGAACTTTGAGCAGCTGCTGGACGGTGCTCACTATATGGATAACCATTTCAAGACGGCGCCGTTTGAGAAGAACGTGAGTTAATGGTCGCCAGGCTTCATGAAATCCACGACGTTAACGATTCCATTTCCATTACTAGGCACCCGTCATCCTGGCCGTGCTGGGCGTTTGGTATTCCAACTTCTTCAAGGCGGAAACGCACGCCCTGCTGCCGTACGACCAGTACTTGCACCGCTTCGCCGCCTACTTCCAGCAGGGCGACATGGAGAGCAACGGCAAGTTCGTGAGCAAGGCGGGCAAGGCTGTCCAGTACAGCACCGGCCCGATTGTTTGGGGCGAGCCGGGCACCAACGGCCAGCACGCCTTCTACCAGCTCATCCACCAGGGCACACGCCTGATCCCCTGCGATTTCATTGCCCCTGCTCAGACGCACAACCCCATTGCCGGCGGCAAGCACCACAAGATCCTACTCTCGAATTTCCTGGCCCAAACGGAGGCCCTCATGGCCGGCAAGAATGTCGACGAGGCTCGCGCCGAGCTCACCAAGGCGGGTCTGTGCGGCAACACCCTGGAGAACTTGCTGCCCCACAAGGTGTTCGTTGGCAACCGACCGACGAACTCGATTGTGGTCAAGAAGGTCTCGCCCTTCACGCTGGGCGCGTTGATTGGTATGTTGTCGGGTCAATTTGTGGAGGAGGCACACTCATTAATCTCAATCACTTTTTGCAGCGCTCTACGAGCACAAGATCTTCGTGCAGGGCATCATCTGGGACATCAACTCGTTCGACCAGTGGGGCGTCGAGCTGGGCAAGCAGCTGGCCAAGGCCATCGAGCCAGAGCTGGACCACTGCAACGAGGTCTCCTCGCACGACAGTTCCACAAACGGTTTAATTAACTTCATCAAGGCCAATTGGAAGTAATTTCGTGGCTCTTCGGCTTTTTGTTGCAAATTAAATTGAAATGAAATGTTCACACAAAATGCTCTAATTGTTAGTAGTTATTGAGACGTTATGGAGGAGGAGCCGCCGCTTATGTATACTCAAGCCACAGCCCCCGTTCTCGGCACCGTGTTTTACTGTATTTATGAATTGAAAACGTTTATGTTTGCTTGCGCGTATCCGTATCGATCAAATCTCATGTCGTCGTCGGAATTAGACCAACAAATTGGCTCCCTCTATTATTCGTTGTTGCACGTAGTCTAAAAAACCACAAATAAAAATTTCTGGAATTCGGTGTAGAAAACTGTGTTTGGAAAATAACATTCTTGTTTTTTAATTTGTTTGGGGGAATTGCATAAAGACTTAACGTACAGGGGGAGGTGGTGGAGGAGGAGGATGAGCAAGCTATTCATCCATTGACACATCAGAGTCAGAGCCGTCAGAGTCTGTGTCAGCGTTAACATCGTCCGTGGCCAGATCATCGTCTGCCTCAAGGTCCGAAATACTCTTGGCGCTGTCGCCCTCTGGCTGGTCTTCCAGGTCGCTCCAGTTGTTCTCAGCCTCCAACTCTTCGGCGGGCTCCTCTGCAAGTAGAAGTGGGTTAAGTATGTGGATCGGTCAGCACCAAAGACATCTTAATAACAAGATGCGTAAAGATCATACATTTGAATTGCAATATGTTAGCTTTTCTTTCAGCTGGCAAGCTAAATCGCGCTCTCACAGAGCTTAAAGAGCGACGCGCTCACTCATACTCTCTCTCTCTTTTGAAGTAACACCCGAGGCTACCCTTCTTTAGTTGTATCATGGTATGGCGTTTTACATCTTGTTATTAACTTGCTCTTTGGCAGCACTACTCACCTGGGTCATCCTCCACAATCAGGGCGTTGCTGTCGTTCAAATGGTTGTCCGCATTTCGCTTCATCTGACTGATTATTAGGTTGATTCGCCCCGATATCCTGAAAGTAAGCCACAGGAGAGATGTCATTAAGCCAGTTGTTGAATTTTGAATATACAAACTATGTATTTGGAACTTTCAGTGCCAGAGCCCGCCTAAAACACACAAAAACAAACCGAATCTAATCAAATCTTGCCAAATTTCGCTCCTACCAGTTGTTAAAAATGGACTTTATCTTTAAGGATGAGAATCCTTATTCAGAATCTGGAAATTCCCTAATGGGCATATCAAATCATAGCGGCGTATCGGGCATCGGACCAGGAAATGCGCTTCCCATTGCCACGATACCCAGCATCACGAACATTTTGCAGGATTGTAATAAGCCGGCATGCGATTACGATGCCGACATGCAGTGCATCGTGGACCTGATCGAGGCTACCATCTGCGAAGCCAAGGCTATAATTGAGTCGGATCCGAGGGGTCTGTTCTGCTACAAATTTCCAAGGAGAAAATTGTCTATGTGTACTTCGTCGAACCTTGATTACGTTATGGTGGCCCACAACGACGATGACATCTCGTATACAAGCAATAAGCAAGTTGGTATTGGTGGTCTGGTCTACGGTATAGTGCAGGATTCGGCCTCCAGTGGCATTGCGCGCAAGGTTCTGACAATTGATAACTTCGAGTATAGCAATGCCATTGCCGACATCCGGGAATTCATCAGCAGGTGGGAGCTGTCGCCCGACACCAAATGTGTTGTGATCAGCAACCCGATTCGCCACGAAGTTCCCGTTAAGGGCACCATTTACTTTGTCGATGCCCACTTCTCGCGACCGACGCCACGGTGTCCCAATCCCCTGGCCGTGGCCAAGGTGCGATTCATTGTCTCCGTATCGAAGCTTTTGCTGGGATCCTATCCTGTGATGATCACCTACCGCTTCGAGGGCTACAATACGCTCTACTACGGCCTGGGCCAGCGTTCGCTCAACTTGTACACCTTCCAGCGCTTCTATATCGACACCATTCTGCACACCAAGCTGACCTTCTTCGCGGCTATAGCCGAGTGCCGTCACGGCACCGTAGAGAATCCGAAGGACAATGTCAGACATAAGCAAAAGGACAAGAAGACGGGTGCGGACTAACTGAGACCCATCATCTTGTTTTCGTTCTATGTATACTCACTGCAAGGCCTGCGGCAAGCACTGCATGCGCTGCTCCGCCACACCTAGGCAAACTTCCAGCTTCTCTCGTAGCGCCTCCTTATCCTCGGACATCAGGACACTGGTGTGGGTGGAGGCCAGTGTGTGCAGCCAACGCAGGGCAGACTTAACACTGAAATAAAAGAGTGAATCGTGGGTTAAACATTATTAATAATATCAAAGGTCTTTTAAAGGACTCACTTCGAGTGCTTTCCTTGCATGAGGATGGAGAGCTCGTTAACCAAAGGACTCACGTATTCGAGCGGCAGTCGATCCAGCGTTAACTGTATCGTTTCTGTGTCCTGCGTGCTCAGGACCGAGTTAATCATCCTGAAAAAAGGGAATACCAATAAGTTGCCATCATCGACGCTTCAATATCGCATAGCCTTACGCCTGATCCTTGCTGTGTAAGGCCTGCATCAGCAGCTGAGTCTTGCTCTGGGTCTGCAGCTTGCCGCCGCTCAGCTTGGTCGCATGGATCTGCAGGTGCTGCAGGCGAGCCTCCATCGGCACCTCGTTCTGCACCCTTTTCTGGGAGACGGGCAGCGCGCTGTTGTACTCCACATTCTTTTTGCTCACCACCGGCTTCAGGATCTTGGTGGCAGCCTGGAAACCCAGCTGCTCCTTGACCTTCTTCTTGGCATACAGCTTCTTTGGATCGGCACGCTCGATTACGTTTATTTTCTCCGCATAGTTGGGGGTGAAGCGTTCGAACTGCAGCTGCTGGCGACTTCCGTAGCCAAAGAGGATTTCGTGGGAGCGATTTGAGTCGGCGACGAAACTGGCCGCCACAGCCATTATGGGCTCCACAGTTTCGGCGCCATCGGAAACGATTTGCAGCGACACCTTGGGCTTCACGAACTTCTCGGCGGATAAGCTGTGGGAGGGAGGAAAAGAGGGATCAGTTGGATTACTTAACTGTGTTCCCATGTTCCTACCTTGTGACATTCAACAGGTATATGTGAATATTGCCATTTCGCGTTACACTGGCCACACGCAGCTGCCCATCGTCGCGTATTTCGCTGGCCAGGCAGTAGGCCAAGTCCTCCATGAGCAGCGTGCAAGCAGAGGCCTTGTTTTTGCCCTTCTTCTCGACCTTCCAGAAGCAGATGACACGCTCCATCTTGGCTGTGGTCAGCACGAATTCTGTGCTGTCGCCGCACACTACGGTGGCAATGGCGTTGATTTCGCCCGAATGGCCAGTGAAGGTCTCCACCAGCTCCTTTGTCTTGACATCGTACACCTTCAGCTGACGCGAGCCAACGGCCAGAGTGCGGCTCTTGGGCAAATAGGCTATGTTCTGTGGCTTCTCGGGTCCCACCTGCCAGTCGCCGACGCAACGCTCCTCCGTCAGCGACCAGACGAGGGCCCGGCAATCTGCGCCCACAGTGTACAGGTGTCCAGCCTTGTCGTAGGCAATCGAGGTGACCGGGCCATCGTGGCTATCACCGCCAAGAGTCCGTGTAATCTACAAGACACGAGGAATTTTATTCATTACATTTTATTGCGTTATAAACAGCATCTTGGACTTGCCTTGGCCTCTGTCAGCGAGTATATGACTACGGCCCCCTTCAGCGTTCCCAGAGCAATATGGAGCTGATCGCTGACTGCATCCTGGCTTTGCAGACTCTTCCGCGACTTCTTGGAGCGTGGACCGGCCACCGAGACCCACGTGAGGGCTGTACACGGGCCGGAGACCTGTAGATTAGGCGTGAACTCCTGCTTTAGAGTGTTTGTCTCCGTGTCCCAGATCCGCAGGATGCCCTGCTCGTCCACCGAGGCAAATAGTTGGCCACCATTGGGCGAAAACCCCAACACGTGCTTCTTGCCCAGCGACATGGTTTCTTTTTGTTTTGTATTAGAGATGCGCGCGAAGTGGTCGCAGTCGGATCACGCACGCCACTTCTTGTCCGGTGCGTGTCACGCGGGATTCGGTGGAAATAATTTTGGTTGACTTTTTTCACAAAATCTAATGGCTTTTAATCCAAGAATTAAAAAGCAGTAAATTCTACAAAATCTAAAAAATCGACTAACATAATATGCACGTTTCCAAAGGATCTCCTTGTTTTATTTTATATAAAACTCGTTTTTATTTTTGTTCACTTTACAAGGCAATGGAAGGCAAACTTAACCTGTTTTTTGCAATTAATTTTAGTTTTGTTTTTAAGTCCACATCACAGAATGAAATAAATGAATTAACGAAATTAGTTTTCACTGCTGTCACTGCGAAGTCACAATTTTTGTTATCGATATATCGATAGGTTTCCCATCCAGAATGTTCGCAGCAGTCAGACCGATTTGAGGTTATAACTCTAGCTGGAACTTACCGACTGACTCCGTGTGAAATTGAAATCTGTGTACAAAAATGGCTTTATCCGTTCCCAAAGCTCCCGGAGTGGCGCAGATGCTCAAGGATGGCGCCCGGGTAAGTGTAACTAGGTGAAAGCACGCGTCCAATAGCCTGCCCGGCATCGGTTTCATTTAAATTCGACTGTAAATGAAAACATGCCTTCGCTGGGAGGCGCGTGATTAGTCATCCTCATGGGCTCCGCAGCGCATCTGAAAGAAAAATGACTAATTTGATGGATTCTCCTGTATCCTTAGATGTACAGCGGTCTGGAGGAGGCCGTCTACCGGAACATCAGTGCCTGCAAGGAGTTCGCACAGACCATGCGCTCCGCCTACGGGCCGAACGGCATGAACAAGATGATCATCAACCACATCGAGAAGCAGTTTGTGACTAGCGACGCCGGCACGATCATGCGCGAGCTGGATGTGGAGCATCCGGCCGCTAAGCTGATCGTCATGGCCAGCCAGATGCAGGACGCCGAGGTGGGTGATGGCACCAATTTTGTGGTGGTGTTGGCCGGCGCTCTGCTGGAGTCCTCGGAGGACCTGCTGCGACTGGGTATTACCACCGCCGAGATCTCCGACGGCTATGAGAAGGCCCTGGAGAAGACCCTGGAGATCCTGCCCAAATTGGTCAGCCACAAAATCGAAGACTACCGCAACGTGGAGAAGGTCAAGGATGTCCTGCGCACAGCGATTATGTCGAAACAGTACGGCCAGGAGGACTTCATCAACGACCTGGTGAGCAAGGCTTGCGTCTCTATCTTGCCCGATGAGGGCACCTTCAACGTGGACAACATTCGCATCTGCAAGATCTTGGGCAGCGGCCTGCTCAAGTCGGAGGTGGTCCGCGGCATGGTCTTCAAGCGCTTCGTGGAGGGCGATGTCACCTTTGCCGAGAAGGCCAAGATTGTGATCTTCTCGTGCCCCGTTGACATCATCCAGACGGAGACCAAGGGCACGGTGCTGATCAAGTCTGCCGACGAGCTGCTGAACTTCTCCTCCGGCGAGGAGGGACTGCTGGAGAACCAGATCAAGGCGATTGCCGAAACCGGCGTCAAGGTGGTTGTGTCCGGCGGCAAGGTCGGCGACATGGCCCTGCACTTCCTAAACAAATACGGCCTGATGGCTGTGCGCCTGAACTCCAAGTTTGACCTGCGTCGCCTGAGCCGTTCCGTGAACGCCACCGTCCTGCCGCGCATCACCACACCCAGCCAGGAGGAGTTGGGATACTGCGACAAGGTCTGCATCGAGGAGCTGGGCGACACCACAATTGTGGCATTCAGGTGGGTTAACCAAGGGAGTAGCTAAGTAGAAGAAAGCTTATTTTTCTATCCCCTTGCAGAAATGAGGGCAAGGACTCGCGCATTGCCACCGTGGTCATCCGTGGTGCCACCGACAACTTCATGGACGATATCGAGCGTGCCGTGGACGACGGTGTGAACAACTTCAAGTGCCTGACCCGCGATGGACGCTATCTGCCTGGAGCAGGTGCCACCGAGATCGAGTTGGCCACCCAGCTGTCCGCCTATGCCGATACTCTGCCCGGCTTGGAGCAGTATGCCGTACGCAAGTTCGCCAACGCCCTGGAGGTCTTCCCCAAGGCCCTAGCCGAGAACTCGGGAATCAATGGCACCGAGGTCGTCAATCAGCTGTACTTGGCCCACACCTCAGAGGCCGGCAAGACCGTCGGCTTCGACATTGAGGCCGAGAAGGCGGCCACCATCGATACCACAAAGGCCAAGATCTTCGATCTGTACCAGGCCAAGTTCTGGGGTCTCAAATACGCCGTCGGAGCGGCCACAACCATCCTGAAGGTGGACCAGATCATTATGGCCAAGCGTGCCGGAGGTCCCAAGCCGCGACAGGCTGCCGGCAGCGATGACGAGAGTTAAGCGTCTCCTCTGTGATTCGTCGTACTGCTAACTATAACTAGTTTCTCCAGCTCCTCCCGCAAAGAGTGCTTTGTATTTTCATAAACCCCCGGAGTCCCATGGAAATTATAAATTTCATTAACCCCTCTCACCCACACACCCACAACACACTCACATACACAACCATGCACACAGTTTCTTGTATTAATAAAACTTAACTTACGAAAACTGATCTGCTGCCTGATTTATATATCATTTTGTAGGAAAGAAAACAAGGTTGGGGTTTTTTTTGCGCACCGAACCCGGTGCCACCGCTAGATAACTGAGCTAAGTTAGTTATCGCCTTTTATTTTTTTTTTTGGAATTTAAGCAAACGATTATTCATTTTGTTGAGTACAATACAATATTTCAAATGCTATTCGCAGATACATTTCAATAATATTTGTGAGAGGACTCGTCCCCGGTTGCGTCGCAAAAGATTTGTATTAATTGTCGAATAAAATACGATCTCGTTGTCTCGCTTATCAATTGAAGTGAATAAAACGTGTTAAAGTGTGTTGTTCGATCAATGATCATATGATCCTCTGAGTAGTACATATGTGTGCCGGTGATGTTCGTTCTAATATCGTCTATCCTTTCTTTAGTAGTTGAATTAAATTGTCATTAATCTGGGGACACGGGTATCGAACCATCCGTGCTCCTTGGATGGTTCGACCGTCCTCCAAACAGGTATATTAACGCTCGATTGTGATGAGGTTGCCACGTGAAGTGTCCGTTAAATCGAAAAACTGTTCTATCCGGAATGATGTGTTGTTAAGCACGAGCCTAACGACGAATGGTTTCCAAACCAACTGCAGTTTTGATTTGTAGTCCCCCAAAAGTCGGAATACGTTTTCGGAATGGCGGTTTTGGGCCACATTTTGCTGTTTGCTCACGACAGCAAACTGAAGTTCAAAACCTTGTATACAGGTTCGCAAAAAAAGAAAATGCCTTCTGCTTAAAAATGTGTGATTCTTAGAGTACACTCTGTCCGAATTTTGTCACGTTAAGAACTAAACACGACGCCAATTATCGAATTACTAATTAAATGCAACACTGGAAGAACCGATCAATTAAATTAAAATATTTACGTTTTTCCCACGAGCTTCGCTTCGCGTTCGAATTCGAAACCCGATGAAAATCACAATTTTTTCGAATGCAACATGCAACAACATGTATGTAGGTACGACTGTGTGTGCCCTTTCTACCGGATAATCATAATCTCATTCCAATACCGTACAAATATGCCCTATTCCATGTTAGATTGTATAAAAATAACTTGCTTTTGGTTTTAAACTTGTCTCTCATGCCAATTACATTTTAATACATTGCGCTCAACATATATTTTTTGTTTTGTTTTGTGTGTGAATATTCGTGTGAAAGTGAAGTTGTAGTGTAGTTGGGTAAGTGTGGGATATAGTGTGTAGAATGACTTTATTTTGAGAGAGAGGAAAAAAATCACACATTCTTTTTGTTTTAGTCATTTCCGCTAAACTGGAGAGAAGCTGACAATTTTCGGATTCATCGGATTCTTGCTTGGTGTTGTGGTTTGAAAACTAAAAGATAATAATTATAGGTAGACTGAAGTGAAGTATTGGCCTTCAAACAATGGGTTTTCTTTATAGTTTGGATATTCATTCTGGATATTGGCAGGAATACGCCGTAGTGAGAATTAAAATGGAGAAACTACAATCTAAAGAGATAAGTATTTGATTATTCTTTTCGATTCTTTGGTATTATATGCTCTTGCTGCGTTACTGCAACGGTTCGTAATATATATTGAATTTGACTAATAAAAACTTGATAATAAACGCACTAAACATTGCGATAAGTTCAACTAGCTTGTTGTTTGTTGGTTTCTTGTTTGTGGGTAGCATTTCTGCTTCGTGTTAAAGCTTTTAAAGTAATAATCAATAAGTTATTTGCGTATATTTGTCGATAGTTTCGATCCACGCGCTGGTGGTTAATAATAAGCTTCAAAATACATACATTTTCAATTTAACTTGTTATTCTCCTTCTTGTTAATCTCATCTTGTATCTTGTTATCATCATCATCTCAATTTTCAATGTTCTTCTTCAATTTTCTTCAATAAATATATAGAGATATTCTCGAAATAAGAAGGCAAAATATATGTATTTCTGTTTCTGTTGTGTTTTCTTCGTTTATTGATAAATTTGTATGTCGGATTACGTTGATAGTGGTTGCTTGGTATATATAAGTATATGTGTGTTCCGGTTTATACTTCGGCTTAGGTAGTTTAGTAGTAGATGCTAGAGTCAGCGCATTAATTGTCGGTATAGTTGGGATATTCGTGTACATTGAACAGCGTTACTAATTTGGGAAGGAAACAACTCTCTGATATCTTTGTAACAAATGCTTCGATTCTAGGTTTGAAATTGGAATTGAAATTGGATTTGTTGGGTTTCTCTATCTGTTTCTTGTTCGGACATTACACATGGTACACATTGATATATCGATATATATTCATAAATATATATTCATAATATAGATTCCTTGCAAATTGGAATACAAACTTCTTGTAACTATATTGCTTATGACAATCGTAGTTATTGTTGCTTTTACACAAAGATATATTGATCCAGGTGGCGTTGACTGGTACACACACATTCGCTTCTTAAATCCATCTTGCTAAACTAAAAATAAACTAATCGTCCGCCGGCCATCCTCGCTGCCGCCGCCTCCTCCTGCTCCTCCCTCGTCGCCCGCTCCGGGGCCATCGTATCCTCCTCCTTAGAGGACGGTGCAGGATGACTTCTCGCGGAACGGATTCACCTTCTGGCTGGTGAACCCAGTCAGCAGATAATCCTCCTGCTCGTGCTCCGTGATGTACTTCATCATCTTGGCGCACGACTCCGAGACGGTCTGGCGCTCAATGGCCGCCTCACGACGCAGCTGGTCCACCACGATGCGCTGCTGCTGCAGGGATGATGACATTACGTCCATGATGGCTGTCTCGGATAGGCCTATGGTTGAAAAGTTTCTCAGTGATACTGATTCTGGGAGATATGCAATTACAGGTTGTTGGTGTGTATGTTGTGCGTGTGTTTCTTATTTTTTTTCTTTCTTATTTTTGTGTATTATCGAACTCAGGGACTCTGAATGTTTCGGGGGATGGTGGTTTTTTGGATGGATCTTAATGGCTGGCTGGAAATAACAAAAGAGCGTTGCGGCATGGCCATGGTTTAGATAGTATCTTATTAGATAGTAACGTTTCCCACACGATTACAACATTGATTTCTAGGTAGATGCCAGATTACAGGACAGAGACAGTAGTGGAAGGATAGTGTTAGATTTGAAAGAACAGAACAGAGAGGACAGCAGGCTACAGTGGTGAGTCACGCCTGCTTCTTGTACACATATTGAGACGCGTCGCGAAAAGTGACCCATCCGAGAGCGGGGATTACAATTAGTTTAATCGATCGCATTCGCATTGCTGATTTGCTTCCAGAACCTGGCTGGAAACCTTGACATCCTGACCCCGCTGAGCAAGTGCAAGGCTGCTGGCCGGAGAGAGAGGGGGTCGGGATGCACATGGAAAACCGTGTTACATATGTACATATATACAGGAGAAGGCACACTTTGCTGTTTGGAAACACCCAAGTACATACACATACACATGTGCATATGTACAATATTCTTTTCGGGCACAAATGAGGAGCACTCACGCACACACACACAAAAAGGCATATGTTTGGACAGCTTTCAGGGAAGGAGGACAGTGAAGACTTCGGGCGGATGCACACACATAACACACAAACTACAATAAGCACACAATATTAGTTATTTACCAGCTCCGCAGTATATATTTTTTTATTCTCGAACGCTACAGGGCAAAAATCGAGCAAACGTTTGACGAATAAAAAGTGGATACACACCCAAACTGGGGATGAGTCTGGCTGCGATAATCGGGTGCAGCGTCTATCGATAGGCACGACCAGTGCGGTGCGTGCACGTGTGCCACCACCATCATTTGTTTTTGTTCCGTATAAAAAAATAACCAGCCGACTTTTCGAATCGCCGCATGCTCTCTGCCCAAGAATGATGGCCAAGGACAAGGGGCTGGCTGTTGCCGGATCGGTGGCTCCTCTGCCGGCCACCATCGAGTGGTCCGCCGAGGAGGAGCTGCAGCTGTTTCACGCCATGGAGGGACTGCGGCCGGTGGGCATCAACAAGCACTTTTACATGTCGGCCATCGCCCAGCGCTTGTCCAAGTCCCTCAACCGCGAGATGCCCAGCGAGCTGATCTGGCGCCACCTGGGCACCATGTACAAGCTAAAGGAGCTGGACGACCTCGAGTCGCTTCCCTTTCCCAACGAGGAGCGCGAGTTCAGTCTGCCGGAGCAGGACTACGGAACGCTACAGACCAAAAAGACGGTGGAGGTGAATGCCTCCGAAGAGGCAGGAGGAGACGGCCCACCGCCAGCTGCAAATACTACTTCGTCCGCTGACAGCAATGGCAAAGGTGAGTCTTAATTTCAAAGATTTTCAAAGTCGCTGCTACAATGATTTCTTTGCAGCACCTTCTGCTACCAAAGCCGCAGTGCCATCGATTACCGCTAAGGAGGCCGATAAGAAGGTCGCTGCCAAGACCGTGGACCTGCCCAAGCGCCCAGCCAAGCGCACTCGCGGATCCATATCGAATGAATCCATCAGTCCCTCAACCACGCCACCGCCGGTGCAGAGTAACAAGCGCCGTCGCATTTAGGGACTACGAGCTCTCGAAAACGACTATTGTTATGACAAGTTTTAGTTAACTAGCTTTACTGTACATAAATAAACGGATTTATTCTTCGAATTCGTTGTTGGACTCTTCGTTGGATCCGTCCTCGTTGTCGGACGAAACTCCACCGGTGGCATGTTGCATGTTGTCCAGGAGCGACTTTAGAAGGCGTCTGTTCAGATGGTCCGTCTGCGTCAGTTCGCGGGCTGCCTGGGGCGGGGCCTCGGCATCTGCCGGCGCCGCGGGGTTTTCAGCTGGTGGAGTTGGTGACGTGGACATGGCATCAATGTGCTCCGAAACAGGCATATTTTGCATTTATCTGCCAATTCCCCCGAAAGGTCTTTTATACTTTTTTTTTTCTATGACACACTTTGTTATTAATCTTCGGGGGAGCAATCGAAATATCGATATCTTGGACTTTCTGAAACCCTTTTTGCGATCGCTAAAAATAGGGTTGTCACATAGGCAAAATATGTTATACTCCTAATATGTTCAGTTAAAAATATTTTAAAATAAAGTAATAATTATTTTTAGTATAAGTTTTTCTAAAAAATTTAATTTCGTTTGTAAACAATTTAAAGTTTCCAAGGAGGCACAAGGTTATCGATGTTTTGCTTATCACGCCAGCCCTAAGTCCACCCCTAATCCGACCCAGCTCCAATCAGACCGATTCTCCCGCTCGAATTTAACTTTGCCAGAAAATAAACAAATCTCTGTTCGAAATATGTTTGAGCCCGAAACGGAAGATATGCTGCCCCGTTCCGCGCCCAGGCCCAGTGCGGCTGTGCCTATGGGCCACACCAATGAAATAATCCGGCCCACTGTGCCAGAGGTATCCATATTGTTCGGTCAGCCGCCGCAGCAGCAGGAACCGATGATGCAGATGCAGCAGCAGCACCCACCCGTGCAGGAACAGGCGCCTCGTCCTGAGCCCACTTTTGCCTCCTGGAAGAAGCAGATGCTGCCCCGGGTCAACTTTTCACCCATTCTGGCCACAGAACTCGGGCCACGCCCCGCGCCCACCAGCTGCAACAACAACAACTTGTGTGCTTCCGCCAACGAGTACATTATGATCCCCAGAGATCGTCACTACAACACTACTGAGGCTGCCTCGTGTGCCAGTAATTCCGGAGGGATGATGTACAGCGAGCCCAAGACGCAGCCGTTTCAGCCAACGCGACGCTTGTCCAATTCCTCCAACATGGATGTCCTTACGATTTGTGCTGGCACCCAGACGGACGCCGTGAATCTGTCGTCATCGCGAACATCATCGCTGCCATCGGTGGTCTACTCGGACATTGATGTCAGCAATCTGGCCAATAAAAATGACCTGGCTGCAGTGGTTTCCCTTCTCGAATCCATGCGGCAGGAGCAGCAGCAGTTGAGACGTCTCTGCGAGACGCTACTGAAGCAACAGCAGCAGCAGCATGCGAAAAATGAAGCCAGCTCAAAGCCCAGCAGGACCACTGCCAGCCAGTGCGATATTCTGACTCCACCTACTAATATTAACAATAATGGTGGGTAAAACAATCAATAAAAGATGAGCAAGTCCTTGTATAGTTCCGTTCCCCCCTTTGCAGGCAAACGGATAACGCCAATTATTCAGGACTACATAGTTGAGGAGGAGGAACCTCCTCCGGCACGTGTGATTCCCCCACACTTCCCATCACCACGACCCGCTCCGCCCATGGCTCAGTCCACAGGTTATAGGGCAAATACGCCGCAAGGGAAGCGGATCCCCCAACTGGCCAAACCCAACACCGAGAAGAGCATGGTGATGAACGAGCTGGCCCTCAAGTACCTGCGGCAGCCCGTCGACGAGCTGATGAAAGATATGCGCCTGGGTGGATCGCCTAAGTCGCCCATTCCCACGGAACCCCTACGTCAGATCGACAATCTGGCCAACACCGCCGCACAGAGCAGCAGCCCCAACGACATATCGAATGCGTCGTACAAGTATCTCAAGAAGTACCGCCTGCTGCCCGAGGAGCAGCCGGGCTATGCCCGCTCGCCCCAATCGCCGCACATGCAACTCGATTTGGAGAACATCCGGAATCAGCCGAAGCTGATGTGAATGCCAGAGAGCCTTAGTTTATTCGTTTTGTTATTATTATTTATGCAGTTTAAGTGGAAATATATATTTCAAATACACGGAATAACTTTTGACACTCGTTCTGGGACAGCAGCTCCTCCGGCCTCCTGCCTCCCAACTGCTCCCATCAGCCCCACTTTGCTTACAAACAAACACAATATATAGACATTTATAATTTGAAGACACAAAAAGCATTGCATAAAACGCAGTGAGCCCTAGCGCAGGGCCAACTGCAGCTCGGAGGCGGACTGCAGGAGCACCTTCAGGCCCTGCATGAAGCCCGCACACTGCGCAAAGTCCGTGCCGAAGGCAATCCGGGTGTGGATCTCCAGGGCATTTGCATAGTCCGCTATTTGTATGTACTGCACGATCTGGTTCAGATATTGCACCGTTGTGGGTGTGAGCTGCAGCGAAAAAGGATGCTCGGATTAAGACCCATAAGGATTGGGCGCATGGGCTGCTGCTGCTTACCTTGTCATCCCTCAGGCAGTCGTACAGATTCTCCAGCCGCTTGACCACATCCACAAACTTGCGTTTGGTGCGCTGTCCAAGGAGAGGGAATATATATAAATATGATTCATGAAAACAATTCAATTAAAGAGGAAAATGTCCACTTACCGGATCATTCGTGGCACTCAGACAGGCATTCTTCAGCTCCTCCAGCACCGTCTGCAAGTAGATATACTCCTCGGGCAGTGGTGGCTTCTCCTTGGGCGGCTCCGGCTGGCGCTGCTGCTGCTGAATGGGAGCTGGCTGCTCGGTGTATCCAATGGTCTGCTGCTGACCCTGCCAGTTCTGCTGCTGCTGAGGAATACCAGGCTGCAAGTTGAGTTGCTGCTGCTGCTGCTGTGGCTGGAGGTACGATTGCTGCTGCTGCTGGGGAAGATTGTTGTTAAAGGCAGCCGGATTGTAATAGGCATTGGGCACTCCTCCGGGTGGTGGCGCATTCTGCAAGGAATATCTCTTAAGTAAACTCTATTTTCTGGAAATATTTCCCTTCGCAATACCTGATATTGAGCAGGATCCACATATCCGTTTTGATTTTGATTGGGATCTCCCGGGAACAGAGGATGGAAGATGGGCGCTGCACTGGGCTCAGCCACGGGCTTCGGCTTGGGCTGCACAAAAACCACAGAATTTATAGACTCACAGAGCTAGGTGACAAGTTTACATTCACTTACCGCTCGCGAGGATTTCAGGGCTGGCGGATCGTTCCAGCCTGGCGGTGGTGTGGGGTTGCGCTGCACATTCTGGATGACCGGCGGCGGCGCAGCCTGTGGCTGCATCGTTTCAATCGGGTTCACGCCGGGCAGAAATTGATTCTGAGGCGTTGCACCCATGAATGGCGACGGGTTGTAGGCCTGGGCAGAGGCAATCGGATTCGTGTTGAATGAGTTAGTGTTGTAGGTGGGCACGCTGGCGGGCTGGGGCACGGGTCCAGGTGCTGCGCCGCTGCTGAAGGGCACGGCCGAGGGAACGGGAGCCGGAACGGGATTGTATGGCATGCCGTAGGAGCTTGTGGGCGCCGCCACAGAGGGATCCAGTACGTATTTGGACCGCGCGTGAAGTCCAGATCCGCCGGACGGCGGTGGTGCTCCTGCTGCTGGCGGTGGGCCACCAGAGGAGCTGGCATTGCTCAGCGGCCGCGGTGGGTGAGCCATGATATCTGGCTTGACGGGCTGCGGACTGAATATCTGCGGCTGTGGCTGGGCTCCTGGATAGGTGGTCGGCGCTGGTGCAGGCCAGCCCGGTTGAGCATACTGATTGCTGGGCGGCTGGCCATAGGGGAGAGGCACACCCGACGGTTGCTGCGGCTGCGAGAAGGATCCGCGGCCCCGCTGCTGTTGGTAGCCAAGTTGAGGAGCCGCTGCTGCTGCTGGCTGGGGCTGGGCGTAGTCCAGGTTGACTGCGTTGTTAATCCGATCCCGCAGGCTCTGCAGCACATCGTCCTCGTTCGCTGCCCCGCCACCCAGAGTGGTTATGTACTGCAGGGCGGCGGTGAGGGCTCCCTGCGAGGCCAACAGGCCACCGTACTCGGTTAGGAAGCCCGCAAAGCGTCCCGCCAAGTCGACGGCAATGCCCTGCTGCTCCAGCGACTTGCACATGAGCATCACCACCTCGGCCAGGTCCTGTAGCTCGGTGGTGTTGGGCTTGTAGCCCGCATTCTGCTGCTCCAGCCGCTTCAGCTGGTACCAGGCGGACACCAGCTTGTCAATGCTGCCGGCACAGATGTAGCAGAGCATGGCGTTGCGCGTATACTCGGCGCTAGAGGCACACTCGCTCAGCAGGCGGTCGCCCAGCCGCTCACAGATGTCCACCACCTTGCGCTCGCTGTGCTTCAGGGCGGCCACCAGGGCCTCCTTCCACGAGTCCACGGTGCAGCGGTTAACAAAGTCCAGCCAGTCGCGGGACACCAGGGCGGAGATAACGTGCGACAGCTCGCTCTTCTGCTGCAGCAGATAGCGCGTCTGGGTGCGAGTCAGTGTCTCAATGCCAGCCGTCGAGGCGATGATCAGAGCTTCTGGAATGCGTTGAGCCTCCAGGCATAGCTCCACGGCAGCCTCCACGTTGCCAGTGAGTATGGCCTCGGCAATCAAGCTGTCGGAATCTGAAAGAGGAGTCTTTAGCAGTCAAGGAAGCAAGTAACTTTTTTAACTTACGATCTCCGCTGGGAACCTTGAACTGCGGCCGCGGAGGCGTGGCAAAGTCGTTGTGATTTTGGGAGTCATTGATGGCGTTACCATCTTGCGTTTGCTGTTGTTTTAAGAAGAATATTTAATTAGTTATAGTGATTAACGATACCTTGTTATCTATATAAATTTACGACAGAGCTAGCACATAACAGTTGAGCTTTTGTGGTCTTATTTATGGAAACCTTGCAGGAAATATAAGTATATTTAAGTTATTAACAGAGCTCCGAACCGAATCGCTCTCTATAGGTGGTTCTTTAAAGAGCATACAAATCAAGCAAGGTTCCATATCCTTGCCTAGATCCCAAGCATCAACCAAAGACTCTCAACTTACTAAGACGCCGAACGCCATACATGCCATGCTCTCAATTTTGTGAGATCGGGAGAGCGGAAGAGCGGGACAGCTCGAGAGCTCGCCCAAAAACTAAAAAATTTGCTCGCATCAAATGTATGGTCGTTACTCATCTTAGTAATTCTAGTGTCTTTGCATCAACTGTTATGGAGGAGCTCTGCTTTTTATCCTCATAATAAATAATCAATCCTATGTTTCGATGGCGAGTGTAGAGTGTAGAGTGTTAGCTCCTTACCGAATTATCGGTGCTATAATTGGTACTCTGATCGCAGCACTCAACCTCCGAAGAGTCGCTCTACAGCAATGTGGCATGGCATGGCATGGCGCATGGATGTCAGTGTGTTATCGGATAGAAATAAACATGGCAAGATGAGCATACGTGGAGATTGATAGTGCGCACAGCGATGTTTTCACATTTTCGGGGGACTGATAAGGGGCAGCAACTCGTACAAATGCTTACATGGGTCAGAGTCGAAATGCGGGTCGTGAGCGTATCCACATCCGATTGCGAGTTCGGCTCGGTTTCCTTGATAAACTTGCTGAACTTGCTGTCGATGTCGTCTTTGTTGTAGCCTTCAAGAAGAGGGGATTGTTCAGTATATTCCCCTTAATACTTTCCGTGTCAGACTCACCCAAAAGGTTGAGCATTTCCTCCTTGGGATTCAGCTCAAAGTTCGCCTTGATAAAGTACCAGATGTAGCGACCATGCTGATCCGCAGTGTCATCAGCCCTCTGCCGGCAGTATTCCGAGTAGTTGGCATCCGCCAGCGAGCGCTCCAGGGCATTGGCACGCTCCACCAGAGCTGCCTCCGTGGTCAGCTGCTGCACCTTCACCTTTCGCGAGGTGCCATCGAAGCTGACCAGCTTGCCACCAAACTATAATCATGGAAAATGGGACATTAAGGAGCAATTCGATTTACAAACCCCTTTTGAGATGTGAACTCACGCCAAAGGCCACGCCACAGGGGCGCTTCATCCATTTGGGAGCCACCGACAGGTCGTGGTAGACCACTTGCGTAGTCTGCTGCGGTATTGGGTCCTGCGCGAACTGATCCATGCCCGGAAAGGAGTCGGCAATTTTGTTGGAGGTCTGCACCAGCTGATGAGTGCCGCCGTGCAGGGAGTAGATGGACACGGCTCCCTCCAGGCTGGCGCTGGCCACGAGCGCCGGGTTTCGTGGGCAGAACTGCACATCCGAGTACCAGGAGGCGGTGGTGGCCACCTCCGAAAGGATTTCGCCCTCGGGTATCTTAGTGTTCGGGTTCCAGCAGTAAATCCGATTGTCCTTGCCACACGACACCATCAGGTCATTGTCCTGCAGGCACCACGACATGCCCAGCACTCCGCGCTCGTGGATCTGATATGTTTTGGCAGGAGCCGTGGCATACCGCAGGTCCCACAGCTGCACAACCGGCGCCTGATCGTCCTCGGAGGCCAGCCATACCTGCGTCGCCGCCTCCGGATGCCACTCGATGGCGTGCCACCGCACACGCGACTGCGAGTCCGAGAGCTTGATGATCTGCTGACTCTTGCGCAGATCCCAGATCACGCAGCGCGTGCTGAAGACGGAGGCCAGGATGTGCTGCACCTGCCGGTTCCACGCCACGTTCTTGACGTCCTCCAGCGGCTGGGTCTTGGCGCCGGGATTCATGTGGGTGGCCGGGTTGTTGAGATCCCAAATGTAGATCTCCGACTCGGAGGCGCACGAGGCGAGCAGGTTGGTCTGGAACGGATTGAAGTCCAGCCCGCTGACAGCGCCCGTATGCTTGTCCTGGCGCGCCACCAGCGGCTCCTCGTTGCCAGCGAGCAGCTTGGCGGCCGAGTATATGTTGATTTGCCCCGCCTCGCAGCCGCCGACGATCAGGCCACTGGGATGCGGACCCACCGGGCTCCAGATAAGCTTTTGAAACCTTTTAAGAACGGAAGCCGGTTTAGAGGGGAATCTCTTGAGGAAGGAAGGAAACTCCCAGCGAAAACTCACTTGTACTGGCTGGCCACGCTGGCCTTCAGCTCCAGGTCGTAGGTGGCATCGCTGAAGTTGGGCGAGTACACCTCCAGGGTGGCGCTCGCATTGGAATCGAACTGCTGCGCGGCGGTGCCGGCGGCCAGGAGTATCTGCTGTTGCTGTGCCGGCGACCAGGCGATGTTCACCGTCTTCTGCAGTTCCTTGATCTTCATGTTGCACACGTCGTTCGAGCTGTGGGGCGTAAGCAAAGCAATTGAATGTGTGCTATCGGTGGTGCAACATCAGAACGAAATTGTGTCACATCCAATTGGAGCGCGCCCCGTCATCACTTTTTTTTCCCATTGGCATCCCCGCTGCATATGTGGCCCAGCTCGGCCAACCGGCAGCTAATTACACTTGGCTATGCTAGCTTTTCAACTTACACACAGTTATGAATGGAATTTGCACTCGCTTCCGCTGGAAAAACACTATTTTGGGCTTAAAATTAAATGGAAACTTTAATATTTTTAAGAATATACGGCAGAAACGGCCAGTGTGACCGCAACTGATGCCAAGTAATATACCAATTGGAATGATAGAATATACTGAAAAATACATTGTTTAATATACCGACAGTGGTATTTGTTAAGTTCCGTTATTTTCGAAAATAAGTTCTTATAATTTATGAATATTATGTTGTTTTTTTTATTAAATAACCAAATAAATAAATAAGAACATTTTGTTTTCAAGAAGATTCGAAAAATACAAGAAATACTTAAAAGAAAACTATCCAATCAGAACAGTGCTGTCCACTCGCCGCATACAGCTTTTAATGGCACAAGCTGGCAGCCCTGCCACCGGCAGCTGTTGCTCTCGTGCTGATGAAACTTTGCCGCATTCCAAGTGCAGGCAACCGAAATCCGTTTTAAACGTATCCAAAAACCCTCCAAGACAATGTCGAAACGTGTGCAACCGGCGTGGCAGGCTCCCAAGGCGGCGGTCCGGCCGAAGCTGAAGCTGTTCAATAGCCTGACCCGGCAGAAGGAGGAGTTCGTGCCGCTGGACGGTAACAATGTAACGTGGTATAGCTGCGGCCCCACTGTCTACGACGCGTCCCACATGGGGCATGCGAGGTGAGCCGCCACATCAGCATCGAGTGCTCCCTATCTTATCTTCCGCCGAAACACTTCCGTGCTTCCGTGATTTCGTGCTTCCACAGATCTTACATCTCCTTCGACATTCTGCGACGCATTCTGGCCAACTACTTCGGCTATAACATCCACTATGTGATGAACATCACGGACATCGATGACAAGATCATCAAGCGGGCGCGTCAGAACCATCTCTTCGAGGAGTATGCCAGTGGGGCGGCGGCAAAGCTGCCGCTAGATCAGCTCCTGGGTCAGCAGAAGGAGGTCCTAGTGCGCTTCCAGGCCACATGCGCCAAGAACACGGATCCCGACAAGAAGGTGATGCTGGACAAGACCTTGCAGCGGATGAACGACGCCGTGGAGGCCCTCACCAAGGCCGTGAGCAAGGGAGATGACAAAGAGATCGCGGAGAAGCGGCAGCATTACCTCAACGAGGCCAAGGATCCCATCTCCGAGTGGCTGGACTCGCAAAAGGGAGCCGAGATCAACGACAATGCGGTGTTCGAGGCTCTGCCTCGGTACTGGGAAGATCAGTTCCACAACGACATGAAATCGCTGAACGTGAGTCATCGCTGCGCGAAGCCATCAAGGGAGTGATTCATTCTGGTTACTTACTTTCACAGATCCTACCGCCAGATGTTTTAACCCGGGTCTCAGAGTACGTGCCCCAGATCGTGGCCTTTATCCAGAAAATAATCGACAATGGCTTGGCCTATGCGGCCAACAACTCGGTTTACTTCGATGTGAACGGCTTCGACAGGCGAGAGAAGCACCACTATGCCAAGCTGGTGCCGGAGGCGTACGGCGACACTAAGTCCTTGCAGGAGGGCGAGGGCGATTTGTCCGTGGCCGAGGATCGGCTCTCGGAGAAGCGCTCGGCCAACGACTTTGCCCTGTGGAAGGCCAGCAAGGCCGGCGAACCGTGGTGGGACAGTCCCTGGGGCAAGGGTCGTCCCGGCTGGCACATCGAATGCTCGGCCATGGCCTCGGACATCTTTGGGCCAACCTTCGACATACACACGGGCGGTGTGGACCTGAAGTTCCCCCACCACGACAACGAGCTGGCCCAGTCGGAGGCGGCCTTCAACGAGGCCGAGTGGGTCAAGTACTTCCTGCACACGGGCCACCTGACCATTGCCGGCTGCAAGATGTCCAAGTCGCTGAAGAACTTTGTTACCATCCAGGAGGCCCTCAAGAAGCACTCGGCCACCCAGCTGCGACTGGCCTTCCTGCTGCACTCGTGGAAAGACACGCTGGACTACTCGGAGAACACCATGGAAATGGCCACGCAATACGAGAAGTTCCTCAATGTAAGACTGGGAAATCCCTAACTAAATTCGCCTCTTAATTTCCTCTAAAATGTTATCCTGCAGGAGTTCTTCCTGAATGTCAAAGACCTGACACGCCACGTGCTTTCGGAGGAGCCACGCCGGCAGTTCGATGCCTGGACTGAAGTGGAGGCCGCCTTGCAGAAGAAATTCGCCAGTTCCCAGGAGCAGGTGCACGCTGCCCTCTGCGGTAGGTTTTCCGTTGTTTCTCCGATGAATTTCCTTCTCCTAAACTCCATTTTTAATCCCACACAGACAACGTCGACACTCGCAGTGCCCTCGATGCCATTCGGGAGCTGGTCTCCGCCTCCAATGTCTACATTCGGGACAATAAGGCGAGACTGAATAGCCTGCTCCTGCGCAACGTGGCCACTTACATCACGGATCTGCTGCACGTCTTTGGCGCTATTGCCGGACCCCGCGGCGGCATTGGCTTCCCCGTAAGCACTGGCTCGGGTGGACAAGTAGCTGGCGCTGATTTGGAGACAACCGTGCTGCCCTATGTCCAAACTCTGGCAGAGTTCCGAAACGTAGTGCGCGAGCAGGCCAAAACGCTGAAGGCCTTTGACATTCTGAAGCTGTGCGACGATCTGCGTGACAATGTCCTGCCCAACTTGGGCGTGCGACTGGAGGACAAGGACGGCGGACAGTTTGCCGTGAAGTTGGTGGACCGTGAATCATTGCTGCGGGAGCGGGAGGCAAAGCTGGCGGCCGAAGCGGAGAAGGCGGCTGAGAAGGAGCGCAAGAAGCAGGCGGCAGCCGAGGCAGCGGCCGCCAAGGAGGCCCAGCGTCGCGTGAATCCCAAGGAGATGTTCCTTGGCGAAACGGAAAAGTACTCGGCATTCGATGAGAATGTAAGTTTATCGAAAAGTTTTCTTTAAAATGAATTTGTTTATTAATTTGTAATGCCATTCGCAGGGCCTTCCCACTCTCGACAAAGACGGCAAGGAGGTTAGCAAGGGACAGCTCAAGAAACTGCAGAAGCTCCAGCAGCAACAGGAACAGCGTTACAAAGAGTATTTGGCGACCGTGAAGGAAGCCGCCTAGAAGCCAAGATCAGCGCAGCAATTATGGCAATGATATTAGCATAGCATTTAAACCATCGTAAAACCTTAATGCAAATCTTTATTATATATATTTATAGTTTATGCAAGAGATTTGAGTTCCCAGCTTGAAGCAGTCCACTTAATAAAACGCTTTTTTCTATAATTTAAGCTGTTTTTGTATTTCTACACAGACTACACAGGTTTTTTGATATAAAATAATAATTAAAACTAACTTTTAGCTGCCAGTATATATAGTTTATATTGCTGAACATTTAGTCTCAACAACTAAAATTAATAATTAATCTTGCTAATTGATTTTGTAACATATATACAAAGTGTGAAACAATATTCGGTATCCAGCATAGAAGGAATCGCCTCTTAACGCAAACGAGATCCTGATATGGCGGCTCATTACTTAGTTATTGGGTTAATGAGCGGATTGTGGCTTCTGTTAGCCCTAAGATGCATATATTCGACTGTCAAGGCTTTGGTATATCTCCTTCAGTGACCCTGGAATGTGTAAAATCCACCCTAAGATCAAAGACACTAGAATTACTAAGATGAGTAACGACCAAACATTTGATTTGCAATATGCGAGCCAATTTTTGCCATGGAGAGCGCGCTCTATAGCCGCTCACTCTCTCAGTCTCCATGGCAACCGTATACAGTGGCGGCCAACGACTGTGTGTGTGTGTGTGTACATACCGATTAGGCTGCATTGATACAGCCTAAGCGAAAAATTCGTGTGCAAAAAAAATCCTATGGCGTTCGGCGTCTTAGTAAGTAGAGAGTCTTTGCTAAGACGCTTACAAGCTGCCAATATCGTTGTAGCGCTTCAACTTGTCCGGGAAATTGTCGCGGAACAGGACGGGATCCGCCCTAAATTCCACCGTGCGCAGCGGCATGCGACCATAGATCTTGGAGAAGCGATCAATGCACGCGGATCGTTCACGCATGTGATTCAGATCTGCCGAGAGCATTTCCGTATTGGTGCATTCGGGGCACTTGAACTTTTTGCGCGGCGTGACCTTAATGGGAGGATTATTGGTAATATTGGCCACCAGGAAGTTCATGGCAATATCCTCGCAGTTCATGTGCTCGTCCACCCAGTCCTTGATGTCGCCGGGCATGGCATGGGTGTACATGTGGCTCCAGTACTTGTGATGGAAGGCGGCACCGGTTAGCACCATGGATATCTGGTTGGTCCACTCCGATTCGTAGTGCCAGCGCATGGTGACGTTATCCCAGACATGGATGCGGCTGGGAAAGCCCACAATGTGATCGGGATACTCTCGCCAGACTTCGTAGCTAAGGAACAAAGGTGATTAGCTCTAAAATCCGAATCTTTTCAAGCTTTAAGTACCCGAAATCCAGCTCATCTGTGGTCAGCATGATGATGTCATCGTCTATGGTCAAAATGGCTTCGGTTTCGATTTCCGGATAGGGATAGAATCGATTCGACAACTTGTTCTCCTTGGTTTGCCGAATCTTCAAGGGCTTGGAGATGGATGGAAAGGTGGACACTAAAAGGGAAAGGGAGTTAGCATTCTACAGAGATTTCTCTCTCTTGGAGAACTCACAGTGCGGCGGAGACTTCTTCTGGTTGTTCCAGATGACCAAGATGCTCTGCAACGAGGGAACCACGGCCAGCTTCTGGATCAGCAAGAACAGACTCTCCACGCGATCGTAGGTGAGGATGACGGCTGTAAATCCCTGGGATTTTGGCGCCAGAGAAGGCAGAAAGAGTGGATTGAAGGTGGAGCGAGCATTCGTGTCAATGGTGTTCCACTGACGACTGCTGCGGGCACGCAGCGGAAAGATGCGACTCTCGAGCACCTCCAGGGCCGTCAGCGTCACCGTTTTCAGATCCTTGAAGTACTTGGCGTACAGCCACTGGACTTGCTTCTGCATCTCAACGATCTTTACATTGGAAATCGCCTTCAGCTTCTGCATCACGGAATGCAGCTCGGATTCGCGAATGCGCACAGAGGCCAGCGACCAATCGATTACATCCTCAAAGGGCAGCACATAGTTGTCCACGGCAACCACGGGAACGCAGCCCTGGGACATGATCTCCACCAGATCGGGCTGGCCCAGCCGAAGGCTCTTGCCCAGCAGACAGAACTTGCCACGCGACAGGAGGCGGGGGTACTCCAGGGATTTGTGGTGCTGCGACAGGGGGCAGCGCATCGAGAGATCCATGCTCTCGCAGGCTCCCAAAATCAGCATTTGTTCGCTGTGGGCCGCAGAGAGCTCCCGCAGGCCGCGCAGGAAGCGTGGCAGGATGTTCAGTTGCGCCACCACCAAGAGGAACTTCCTCTGGGCCGTGGCATGGGCATGCTGATGGACCAGGCGCGGACTCCACACGGGAATGGAGACATCAAAGCCCGGCCGATACGACCAAGAGTCAAAGCCGCCGCCAAAGATGATGGCGTTGTCCGTGTTCACATCCAGCACGGTGTTATAGGACGGAGCTCCGCCGGGCAGCATGTTGAAGATGATGTGGTTGGCGCCGCGATCCCAGAAGTCCAGGGAGGCCAGGGCAGCGCCCGCCAAGTGCTTGTCGAAGACATTCTGGTTGAGCAGATCCAGGCTGGGCAGGAAGAGGCACGCCTCGTTGGGGTTCGAGGTGTAGTAGCGACTCTTCAGCACGGCCTCCAGTATCTGGAAGTACTCGCTGGACAAGGTGGCGGCCACCTTGTCGCTCCGCTCGTCCACAAACTCCTGCAGCGGATAAATGTAGACCTTAAGGCGGTCATGTTCGCACTTGTAGATGTTCAGGCAGTCCCAGAAGGTGCAGTTTACGTTTCGTGCCCGCTGCTCGGCCTCGGGGTTCAGTCCCACCTCCTGGATGTGCTCCAGATCCAGTATAAGCTTGTGGGTATCCCTTTTTCCATGGAAGAATCCGTCCCGCGGGCTGTTGTTGGAGAGATCCCAGAGCAGGAGCCCCGCGCAAAGGGCCACAATCACCAGCAGGCCATAGGTCAGGCAGTTGAGGATCTGCTCCTTGGGGCTCGAGTGCGATATGCTTCGTGACTGGGTCACAAAACTGAGCAGATACTTTAATTTGTTCATCTTAGCTGCGATTTTTACATTTTGTTTTCACAAAACAGTGTGACCCCACTGGAGGCGGAAAAAGGTAATCCAGATCCAGTGTTGGAAAAAGTCAAGTTTAAAAATAAAATATATTTGAATTTTCATTATTTAATAATAAAATGCCATTATTTTTACCATGGTTTGCTATTGGTCATATTCTTTATTAACTTTACAAAAAGAATAAATAAAAGTTACATGAGAGTAAGGGCCATTATTTGGAATTTTTCAAATGTTTTTGAAAAACCAAATGATTAACTACTCTTTCGGCTTTAGGGTAACGCTGTTCTTGGTGGCCTGGATATCGCAACTTGGAAGATGTTCCTTTAACTTGGCGGAAACGGCCTCCATATTGTCAACAAACTTCATGTCGAAGATTATGAGTTGCCGCAGGTTCTTTAGCTCCGCGATCACAGCCAGGCCCGAATCGGTGATGTTATAGCAGCCGGACACCTGCAATCGCACCAGGGAGCTGCTGATGTGTTGCAACCCCTCCAGGCCCTCGTTCTCCAGGTGCTTGCAGTTGTGAAAGATGACGGTGTCGACGCAGGTGCAGCCTTTAAGATGCTCTAATCCGATCTTCATGATGGAGGCATTCGAGGCGTCCACAACCTTGATTTCGAAGGGTCTGTCCTCCGCGGGCAGCGAGTTGTAGTCCTTCCACAGCCTGTTGGGACTACCCACGAATCGGACTCCGCCTCCGTTCTTTATAAGCCATTCTGCGCACAGGCGGTTAGGACCCACCTTGGCCAGCCGCTCCGCGTCTACTTGATTGAAGGCGATAGCAACATAGCCCCAAATGCCGCGGTGCTTTAGTTTGGGCTGAAGCAGTAGGGGTTCCTTCGACAGCCGTAGATTTAGCCTCCTATTTATCACGGGGAGCAGCCTACTCAATAACGACATTTCCGCGGCGGACCGATCAGCTGTAGACGTCGCGCGTTGTCCAACACTCTTTCAGGGCTGGCCAGCTTGTCAATTAAATAAATTTTAACACTTTTTGAAATAGAAACCCATATTTATCTTATATTTTGTTGATTTTTTTGACATTCTGTGCATTGTTATTTATGTTGTAAAAGAAATTTCTTAAAATTAACATGGCAGCCCTGGTCGCTCAAGCATAAAATGACTTGCCATCCCTGGTCGCTCAAGCACGAAAAGTGTGGCAACGCTGGTTGCTCATGCACGAGAAGTCTGGCAACGCTGGTCGCTCAAGCATGAAAAGTCTAGCAACGCTGGTCGCTCAAGCATGAAAAGTCTGGCAGCATTGGTAGCATCTCTCATTGGTTCTGTAAAAGGGAAAAGCTTAGTACAAGTTGCTAAATGGTTCTGAAAATAGGAAAATACTTTAAAATTGTGCTTTTACACGCGCAGAGTTGCTTGTGAAAACATTCGATTGTGGTCACGAACCATCGATGGTTCCGATGTTTAGAAAACATCGATGTTATCGATGGGCCACTCGATGATTCTCAGTGAGATTCTCACCTCTATATGCGTTCAATTTTCACAGCCGCTGGTCGTCCGTGCGCGTTGTTGCTGTAATCAATTAATTAAAAACAAGAACGGAGTAATAACTAACTTTGGTAAATGAGATCGAGGCGTGCAGCAGCGAGCAAGCAGCCAAATCGAATCGATTCCTGTGAACCTGTGGCAATTATAGCACGGAAATCACAAATGTTCTAGCCGCGAGTGTGCGTGAGAGAGTGTGTGCGGAGAGCGTGTGTGAGCATAAAATCTCGGCAATAACAAAAAAAACATACATATGCTGTGCTTGCGATTAAAACGCCAGCTAGCCTTTGTTTTACGCGCTTGATAAGTGAACAAATTGCGGTGCTTAGAACAAAACTGACCACGGGGCGGCAAACAAAATAGCAACAAATACAGTAAATCTCGTATCGTATTGGATCTCTCGTTACGTGCACTGTGCGCTCTTGTTGTCAATGAGTGCGTCCGTGTGTGTGTGTGGCGTGTGTGCTAGTGTGCGAGCTTGCCGCCACCGCAATTGAAGAAAAACACACCAATACCGAGGCGGCAAATAAAAATAAGCTGTGCCCGTGTGCGTGCCGTGCGCCATATCGGTGTGTGTTATAGCCAGTGACGTCGACGTCAACGGCGGCAGCATCGAATCGAACGTGTTAAAGTGACGAATAAACAAGCAAGCCCAGGGAAGGCAGGGGAAAATCATCGCATCGCAAGAGATAGACAAACAGAACAACACACAGGCGGACTCACAGCGAACAGAATCAGACAGCCAAACATTTGTACATTTCCTTCGCACATCTATATATGCATATGTATACACGACGACGTACGTAATAGTTTGCCGCCGCAGACATTAAGGCTCTGTGCTCTGTAGCTCTGTCCCGTTCTCGCTCTCTTGTTTACACGACGCCCACACCCCCCACCATTGCCGCCCTTATCCGCTGCTGCTGGCCTTTGGAATAGGTGAGTAAATGCCGCATTCCGCTCGCTGCCTAATTAAGTTAAAAATTGACTTTTGCCAAATTGCGGAGTCCGTTCACTTCCCTAGCTTCGTTTGCGGGTTACCTTTTGCTGCGGGTTCTGTTTTTCTATTGGTACAGTGGAGCCTGTATAAGTAGGAATATCATTTTGGTTTCAATTTATTTTGAGAAATATTTAGGATACAAATAAATAATTTTTAATTCTTTTTATTAGCTTTCTTAGTTTATATTTTCAGTATTACAAATATTATTTAACTTTTAAAGTTTTCTTTTAATAACAAATCAAGTTTTTCACCTAAAAACTCTTTCTGTGGGAGTAGTACAGAATTTCGACTGTATTTCTGTTTTCTATTCTCCTCTATAACTCCGGAGGCACCCAGCGGGGCCTATATGCAAAAGATGAATGATATACAGGCCCGGCCATATTAGATGATAAATGGCGCGCTATATTAAATGATTTATCTCTCTCGCTCTCTTTTTCTCTCTGGCTCCCCCGAAGCCCTCGCTCTCGAGTTCATTGTGCCTCCAGATCTGTAGATCTTCAGATCTCCTGCCCCACACAGCCCCCCGAGGGCTAATCTGGTAGTATCTCGCACACAGATTTGTGGCGTAGATTTAAGTTGAGTTGAGTTTTCAGTTGAGGTAAATTGCTGCCAGCATAGCACACGCGCATACAAAAGGGGATTTAACAAAAGAACTCGGACCATTTAAGACTGGAAATGTATAGCTAAATCCATTAATCACTTTAAAAGCCCTATAAGTAGTATTAGAGGCATGTAAAATCGGTTTATGAAATCATTCAAGAAAGTAATTTCTGGGACATTATTGGAAAATACATATATCTAAAAATTTATAGATTTTAATATATTAAGCTACCCTTGATCTGAAAGCTTATAGAGTTACTAGAAAACGTACTATTTAAATATGGTAATGACTGACCTTAATCGTTTTCTTAGTATTTTCCCTTTATTACATCTGGCTTAGCCCTTCAATTAAATAAAAAACCCGCCCACAAGTCTATAGAAATTTAAACAACACCACAATCTTCCAGATATCCCCTCAAATCATATTGTTTTAAACTAAATATAGCTAAATTCAATAATCAATTTATAAGCCCTAAAAGTAGCCTTAAAAGCAAACAGAATCGGTTTGGAAAATCATTTTAGTCTAGTATTGCTCAAGAAAATAATTTCAGGAAAAAAAAGCATGTGTATTATTGGAAAATATACTCGAAAGTATTTTTGATATCTTAAAATGTAAACATTCGTAATATATTAAGCTACCCTTGACCTGAAAGCTTATAGAGTTTCTAGAAAACTTACTCTTTAAATAAGTTAATAATTGAATTTAAACGTTTTCTTAGTATTTAGGCTTTAAAACATCTGGCTTTGCCCTTCAATTAAATAAAAAACCCGCCCACAAGTCTCTAGAGATTTAACTAACATCACAATCCTCCGGATATCCCCTTAAATCATATTGTTTTTAACTTTTTATCCATTCACTTGCTATTCCCATGCTGAGTCAACCAACTGTCATTTCCTCAATAGCACAGTCTGTTGTGTTGCTGTTTGATTTTTTATTGTATTTCGCTTGAAATAATCGCGGAATCGTAATCATTTCCATTGGTTCTAATAACTTTCCAGCAGCAGCAGCCATTTCTAAAAAAAAAAACGCTTTTGCACTCTTTTATTGTTTTCGCTTTGTGCCAGTTATTCCTCGCCCAGTTGCTGCTGCTATCGAATTGTTGCCATTTTTTTCAGTTTCTGCCTTTTCTGTTTTCTAATTAGTTATAATTACACTTAATGCAATTTAGTTATGAGGTTCTGTTTCTGTGCCCACATTCGTGAGCTCCTCAGCGTCAGCGTCAGCCTCAGATTCAGCGTCAGCGTCAGGCGTCAGCCTCAGCCTCAGCCCGTTGTTCGTGCCGTTTCCATTTTTGCATTTATACATTTTAACATTGATGGGGGATTTTATGATTAGTGCAACTAGTTCGTGCTGCCTGCATTTTGACCGGGCTTTCTGTTACAAGGGCCGTCGAAAATCGAGAGGAGGAGTAGTAGTAGTACCAGTCCCCGGGGGTAGGACGCGATTGGGCACACACCGAGCGCACACAAAGCCCCATCGGACACTAGGCGTTGATGCAATTTGTAGCTGTAAGATTCGACTTGGCCCGATAAGTGAGCTGGCAGCTGGAATTTCCCCCCATCTCACTGGTTTTAGGTTCCATGCCCCCATGCCCCCAGAGAGACAAGGCAATATCTCGATTATGCGGTCATAGAGCTTTTCCCCACTATTTAAAGTATCTTTCGATTAATGTGGCATGCTATTTGCTTAGATATTTTAAGAAACAAGTCGGGTATTTATATTGAATGCTCAGAAAAATGTTTACCCAAGACTTGAGGTAAACTTGTTGAATTTTCCCATTTCTACCCACTTATTCAACTATATTGGGATGGTTCCAAACTATTTCAACGATTTCCTACAAATTCATAAGGAAACTTTTACATAGATCACCTTTTTTCCAAGTGTTTCATTATTACCCATAAAGACTAAGCACCAGAAAGAAGGCACAATGGATGCAGAGCTTAGATTATGTACCTGATCATAATATATATTATGAGGAGCTTCGCTCTGGCCAAGAGCGAGGTGTGAATTCTAGTTAAATTCAGTATCACCTCCGCATCATATGCATATGAGCTGCAATTTCAGCCGTAGATTATATCAGGTGGTCTCATAAATAAATGCATTTAATGCTCCGCTGGTTCGGCTGGTTGGGGGATGGGGTTCTTGGGCTGGGCTTGGTTCGGATGGGTTTGGTGTTGGTGTTGGTCTTGGCCCTGGGGGAACTGGGAACTGCAATTGCCGCAGATGGCGAACTAAACCGAACCGACTTGACCATGGCATGTCGCTTGTCTCACGAAAGCATCTCCCAATCCCAATGATGGAGTCGGCAAAAGCTGAGGAAGCTACAGCTAAGGCTCCGACTCCGACTCCAGCTACAGCTCCTCATCATTAGCAATTTGAAATGCACTCGAAGTGTTCAGGGAGAGCGAGTGAGATCGGAGGAGAGATGCCGGGACTGGGGCTGCGAGTGTATCCAATTATTTCAGCATTTTATGGCGTAAATTTCCTTAAACCCAAACCATTTTTCAACTGAAACGAATCGCGAGAAGAACAGAAAGCAAACCCAGGGAAGAATAACGTATGCAGGTTTCCCCCGGTCCCCCCAGTCTCAGTCCCAGGAGGAGCAAAGCTCCACGGCAGCTACAAATCTTAAAAAGGCATCAAGATTATTGCACAGAAAAATTCTTTTCTTCACACCTCGGCCAGACAGCCCATCGTCGTCTTCCTCGTCGTCTTTGCTTCTCAAAGGTCTGGCATAAAAAAAAATAAGAAGAAAATAAACGAAAAAAAATGGACAGAATAAGAAACTCAAAGAATTAAATGCGACTTCAAAGAAAGGTAAAGCAGCAACAACAACAACAACAACAAGCGAGCGGAGCACGGACAAGAAATATGGTCAAAACGAAGCTACGACGAGGGCCAACACCACCAACAATGGACATCATGTGCAACAACAATAAAAACCAATTTAAGCCGACGACCAAGCGAGCGACTTGAAGTGTGTGGCAGGAGTGTGGGGCATACACCATTGGGATGCACAGCAAGAAATATCATATCACAGGTGGAATCTGAAGGAGATTATATAAATCGAAAGCATCAGCATCATTAAAACACCTTTTATATTGACTTTAAACGGAATTACAGATCTTAAATGTTAAATTAATGGTTTCCAGATGGTATTCCTTGTTTTAATTTTATCTTAAATACTTATGTATATTTAGTTAGAATGAAGTCTTTAAACTGTTCTCTTCCTGATTCGCATTTAATTTTGATTATTTCCTTACGAAAAAGGATGTTATTTCAGTCTTAAAACTATTATATTTATATAATATTCTTTTTCCCCTGTGTACATATGGTGTGGAGTGCGGAGGATTCCTCGTGGGCTTACCTTCTTGTCGGCTTTCGTTTAACTGACGTCCCCGAACACCACAAAAGCAACAGCCAGAGCCACAGCCACATCCACATCCAACGATGGCAACAACGCATACACACAATCAGTTTCAGAAATCAGATTCGGTTCGAAGTTGAATAGTTTTGCTGCTCGGAATTATGTGTGTACGTTTGTATGTATGTCCGTATTCGGTGTATCTTTGTCGCTGCACCGATCTATTCTATGCTGGAATTATCTGTTTTGTGTGTGCGAGTGTGTGTGTCTCAGCTACGTGCACAGCTGTAACATTGGATTAGGGATTCCTTAAGGGGTTTCGGGCCCCGACTGTGTGATCACTTTCAAGAGAGAGGAAGAGAGAAAAAAGAAAATAAAAAACATGTACCAAACATGTCAATGTCAATTTTTGGAAAAAGGGTTTTTCGGGTATATGCAAATGGGGGCTATGCTTTAATTTGATTCTTTACGATTGACATTCTCAAGAGATCACTAAGATAAGATCGATGGATGGATGGTTTCTTGATTGGAGAAGTTAAAATTTTGAAGTGTTTAACAGTTTTTAAACTGTATCTGAATCTAAGATCTTATTCTAACTTTCGATTATTAGGCAATTTGCAGATTGTCTTAGGTTGTTTATGTGGAATAACTTATCCTTTTAAATAAAATCCTACTAACCGAAATCTTTCAGGGATTTCACATTCTATTGTTTCTGCTTATATGCAACTTATAGGTTGACTTTTGTCTCTTATTTTACTTTTCTTTTAGGATTCGGGTATCCTTAACCTTATTGTAATGCCCATTTAACTTTATTCATTCATTCACGCTTACTATTCACATTATTTTTGACATCTTTTGAGGTTCTGTAAAAGGTTGTAACCATAATTCTTTGAAAATTGTCATATTCTAACTACAATGGTAGGGCATTCAGGGACAGTCATTGATGTGTTGTCCTATCCCAAGCACTTTTCACCTTCACTGCGCTCACACGCACACACCCTACTAATTTCTAAAGTGGCAAAAACTCCACAAAAGGGCAACAAAATCCGCTTGAGAGAGAATTGAGGAAAAAACCCGAAACGAATCCCAATCAAAAGACCTTCGCTGCAAGAAACAGATGCTTCCTTCTAACACGCACACAGCCACACAATATATACAATATACACATATATTTGACCGATCATATCCAGTAACAATGCAAGTGAAATCCCAGAATCTCTTCCTCTTTGTGCCCGGTTCTGCAGGGGCTGCTGCTGCTGCTCCGCTCCGTCTTTGGAAAACGAGGCCCAATCCAGTTTTGTGTTGTTTTTCTGCTATGCTCTGGCTCTGGCTCTGCTCCCTGCAGATCTCCAGTTGATTTCGTTTTGGCTTTTCGGTTCCTGGAGTTTTTCAGAATTTCGTGCTGTGCCCCGGCCGCTTTTGTTGTTGCTGTTGCTGCCGCTGCCGCTGCTCTTGTGTTTTTATTTTTTCTTCACACCTTCGAGAAGGCAGCCAAACTGAAATTTCAACGTTGACTGGAAATCCAATTCAATTCCCAATGGCGGTCGCACTGCAGGAGAGTGTGGGAGCGGCAGAGGAGGACGCGGGCCCCATCCTCCTCCTCCTCCTCTTCGTCCCACAGCCGGTTTTTGGTGTTGGTGTCGCGCTTGGTTTTCTCACTTGGCCCGATCCCAAGCTGTAGCTGTAGCTGAAGATGAAGCTGAAGCCGAAGCCGAAGCTGTGCCTTGGCTCATTGTATTTCGTAGGCCGCGTTCTGGGACCTCAACGACGACTGACAGCTCCAAAGCCCAGCGTTCTTTATTATTTTGCCTTTTCAATCTCGCAGGGCGGTGTACTGTATATTTGGGGGAGATGTATGTATGCGTTTGGTAGGTGAAAATGTTTGAGGTAACCTTCAATTAAAGGGTTCAAATCTCATAAAGACTATCTATATCTCTGTAAATTTAGACCAAATTCAACCTTTTATGTCTTATATTTATATCACATCTCGTTTTCATGGTCGAAATATATCACTATACAAAGTTTCATATCGATCTAACCTTCCTTCCTGAAAAATAACTATTTGTGATTCGATTTTTGTGGATTTATGCCAGCTAAGACCTCGAAATCATCAATCAAATATTAAATTCAGTTAATTATAATAAAAATCACAGATATTTTGGGAAATACTTAATAACTTAACACCTTATAAAAGTGTAACATGAAAATGTTACCCAAAAATGTATCTTTATAACCCAAGCTTAAAGTATCTATAAGTCGGTTAACTTATCGGTACGACCGCCTTGGTTTTATTTTTGTTTTGTATGTAAGACTTATTTTTCAGGATCGGTTTATTTCTGCGTTTTTCTCTCTTTTCGTTAAGATCCCTTGACAGTCGGCTGAATGTGCGCATTTTTCCTTCTTTCTCGCCCCGCTTATAAGTATATATATTTCTTTTCGTTCTGCTGCCCGAACGGAATACAATTTGACATGCTTGGGATTTCCATGAGAGCACAAAAAATCGGAAATTATTGCCGCTGGAGATTAATTTTGAATGCGGTGCTTGAGCGCTGCTCCTCCTGCGGCTTTCTGCTTTTATCTGATACCCAGAGAGATACTCAGATACTTGAATATACGAGCAGCTTAAGTCAGGGGATTACATGTTGCCGTTTTGGTTCAAGGTGAGAGATCGGGCTTTGGGCTTTGGGCTTTGGGCTTGAGTGTGCCGCCATCGTGACACTATCTGGAATACGTGTACTTGGCTAGTCCGGCGAGGCCTCAGAGTTTGACAAACAATAATAACGAACAAAACTGTAGTATCAGCAGGGGTGAGTTTGTTTATCATCTGCCTGATAACCGAACATTTCGGAAGCCCCCGTCGTCTGGCTGTTTGTGTGTGTGACTGCGGCGGGTAAAATTGTGCAAGTCCGTCACTCGGTCTCAGGTGTGATATCACCCCGCCCGAGTACATCGTAAAGGCTTTTCTGGGAAATCAGTCGCAGTCGCAGGATAAGATTGTGGGGGAAATATAAATGGCAAATAGCGGAAAAGTTACTAAATATTTTGCATCAAAAATGATCTATTATACAAAGCTAAGGTATGCAGATTAAGGATATATAATATTAAAGGGTACTTGATATTCACTTCATATTGAATCATGCATTTTAAAGTTGAAAGCTTTTAAATTGTTTTCTTGCCCGCCCTTCTTAGTTACCATAACAGGAATGTTCTTTGATAATGAAATATGATTTATTCTAGCCACTTTTCAAGATTACGAATAATCTAGGAGGGGAAGCCAAATATTGATTAAGCTCATTAGAATTTATCTGCGTCATCTGGAGTTTTTTTTTTAGCAAATAAAACGCGCCTTTAATATTTATTTAAAGCTGGATTTAATAGGAAATTTATATAAATCAGAAAGTACTTATAAAAGTTTTCGAAAATAGGAGAATTATCAAGGTTAGTGGGCTTGTGAGGAATTCATTCACCTGACTGCCCACCACACCCCAAATAGAATATAGATATGGGGGGCTAGGATATGGTATTTGGCATATGATATCACACGCTACGTTCTTATCACAAGCCAAGAGTGACAACAACAATAGGAACAACAATAAGCATAAAGCATTTGTGTTGCGCTTTATTTATTCTTTATTTATGTGCCTTAGACCAATCAAGCAAAACGGTTTATCATTGAAGCGATAAAAAAGACGTTAATTTATTATACACACACACACTGGCAAGTGTACGAATGTCTATATGTAGAAACCGGCTGGAGTAAGAGGAAAATAATAATAATAACAATAAATGTTTGCTAATTGCGCAAAATTGAACTTGAAAATGTGAAATGAGTGAATACACACAAGAAGTGGCAACACTGTTCGATTGAGTTCTTTGTTCAAATCAGTCTGTCTCTGTCTGCTTCAATAAACCGTTATTAGTCCGCGAACGAACGGTGGAAAGTACTGTGAAGCTAGGCAGAGCCAGGAGAAAAAAGGGTGAACCATTATTATTAGTTGCCTTTCAAGAGCTTACTGTGCTAATCGATAGGCACACACCGATCTCTAATATAGTACTTACTAAATACACGATAAGTATCTGAGAGTAAATAAGGAATGTAACATATTGGATAAATATTTATTTAAGTGATTTGAATCTTAAGGTTTAGGTATTATTTATGTATCGGAATGAGCTAAAAATTAAAGGACCCTTTTAATTAATGTTTATTCATGTTTATTCTTGAGAATATTTAATTGAAATAAAATAAATTTCACCCAGAACGGTCTCAAGTCCCTATTGCCACTAAAATTCGCTCGAATTATTCAGAAAATTCTACTAATTTGTTGGAACTCTAAGAGTCGGGCCTGTAAATGAACAAAAGTCTGCAATTATAAACTCTGTATACTTTTAGTTGTTTAATTAGTGTGGGCCCTGGGGCCGAAGAGGCTGAATAATACGAGTGCGTCTCGCGTATCTAGAGTGGAAAATTAATGGCAACAAAATTAAATTTATTTTTGCAAAGAAAAGAGAAAAAAAACAGCAGCAACACAGCAGCGGCAGCGGGAGAGTGGAGGCAGAAACAAGAGCAACAAAAACAACGGATTGCCAGACAGCCTGGCAATTTTGTTTCTTATTGGATTTTATTCGAGCGCACACGCGCTCACAACTATGTGTGTGTGTGTGCGAAATTTATGTTGCTATTTGCGTTGCGGCGACTGCGCTGCCCACTGCGCTGCCTCTTATCATGAGTTGTTCTCGCGTCCGTTCTTGTTGTTGTTTTTCTAGTTCGCTTTGGCTGCTGCTGCTGGCACGTTACCTAATTAGTTGCCGCAGACAGCGCGACGTTTTTACCTTTTACGTTGCCCACACACGCATACACTCACACAGAGAGAGAAACGTGGCTTTGCGGTCGCTTTGACGTAACACACATTACGACAATTGCCAGCAGCGTCGACAGCGACGCCGACTGCACGCGATTTCCGTTCTCTGCCCACGCACGTTTTGCCTGCTCCCCTCTGTGACCGCAGCTGCTGCTGCTGCTGCACACATCACCACAGCAACAGCGACTGCAGCAGCAGAGGCAGCAGCAGCTGCGGCAGAAAACTTGGCAGTAAGATACCCAGATACCAGTAACCACGGCGAATAAACACGCGACAAAGCGCAGCTTCAAACGTTTTGTATTCCTTTTGCCTGGGCTTTGGCTTTGGCTTCTGCATCGGCACTTGGCTTTTGCCTTGCGGCTAAAAAGCAGCAAAGCAGTGGCACAGTGGTACCTCCATTTGGCACCTTTATAGCGGGAAGTTGCATAAATCAAAGGTTGTTTGGGCTCTAGAAAGTGTTTTTAAAATATTTAAACTTTATAATTTCAAGATTTATCTAAAAGAGTTATTCAGGAAAGCCACAGTAAAGATTTAAAAACAGCTAGAAAAGTAGCCAAAAAGTATGCAATGAAATAATAAAAGTTGCAGTTGCAGTTCTTTTTTAAGGTGTTGCATTTTAAAGCATACTTTTGAGAGTTCATTTAATTGATTTAAAATGTACATTGAATTCTTTCTGCAATTACAATTATAATTTAGGAATAAACATTTAAAAAAATTTTTAAATAATGAATTTATGTTAAATTAAATAAAGTATAAAAAAACAAAGAATTTATTGATACCTCCTTTGCACAAGACTCGAAAAATAAAATACTAAAGTTAAGAAAATTCATATTTAACCCCCACAAATTCAGTTCCCTGATTTTAAAAATGTAACTTGTTACTTTAGCTTAAATTTAGTTTAAAATCAAGTTAAAATACATATATTTTTATAGATTTTCAATTTTCTAAATAATATTCCCCTAAAAATAAACCCACTTAGTAGTTCCACGGTGGCCACGGGTTTTGGCAGCATCGCATCGCTTGGCTTGCAGCTGCTTGGCGACCCCACCTCACCCCAGACCACCCACTCCCCTCTCAGTGCTTTTCCACCTCCATTTTCCCGAACGCCCACTGCCGCCGCCGCTAGAGCTGCCGTGGTTGCTTTTGCCTTTTGACTCGATTTTTTCTTCGCCAACAGCGAGACAGCGAGAAAAAAACACTTGAACAAAATGCAACAGTCAGCTTATTCACAAAAATATTGTGTATAGTATATTTTTATTCGTTTGGCAAAGGTAATAAACAACACAAATAGAGGGAAAAGAAAAAAATAAAACCAGAGACAAGACAGAAAAGCCATTTGGGCGAACGAAAACGCTTTCGAAGAGACACAAAAAAAAAGAAGAAAACAAAAAACAAATGACAGATATGAGGGGGCGACAACAACAATAACAAAAACGACTTGAAAAGGCAATACAAAATTACCAATTTAAATGTTAAAATCCAAATCGACGGCCGAGCAACGGGGCAAGCCACTAAAAATTAAGTCAAATAAAAATGCAGCCACGGCATTTAGTGAAGAAGTAGAATGCTAAAAAAAAGAGAGACAAGAAAACTGAAGGAAAAATCTATACCCGAATGCATGCTATATAGATATGATAATTATATAAACAACGAAAACCGATTGCCGATGGCCTCTATATCTCTATCTCGCTTCCTATCTCTCCTCGCTACTCCCCACATGAAAAATGATCATCAGAAGATACATTCGTTGATCATGAATATGTGGGGATACTATACATATCTGTGTGTGTGTGTAGCATGTAGGTGCGTGTAGCATAAACATATGTGTGGCTGGCACTGGGGACCATTGTATATATCAATGGGTGTATTATCATATCATCATCATCAGCCAGCGGACAGGCGACAGCGTCGACATTTTGTCGTTTTTATAAGAAGACAATACCCGCGACCCCATGCGTTATCTAATAAATTGTGAGGGAGTTGACAACGGACGATGGACGGACGGACGGACCACAAAAAAATACAAAACAAAAAACAAGCAACCGAAAACTGAAAACCTCAAAAATTAAACACGAAACAAGCTAAGAAATCTGCATTTTGGTCGTAAATACTGTGTGTTGTCTGTTAGCTGTCCGAAAATGAGTCCAGAGTGAAAGCCCCCGAACGAAAGATGTGTTTTCGGCCAGCGTGGGTTTTTCCCTCGAATCCACCGACGACTACCTTTACAGAACCCAGGCGGCTTATCAATATGCGAATTAGCCAATGATTATGCATGCAAATCGATTCAAAATGGTGGCACATCGGTGGACAGAGGAAATTAGCAGCTCACTGCTGATTGGTGTGTGAAAATTGATCCGCAGATCGGAAGATAGCCCCCAGATAATGATTTAATGGCCCGCATCAAGCTTAGGGATATGTTCGGCCTTCATCAAAGTGTTCGGCTGACCGATAGGTGCGAAATCGGTCGTTTTTGTTACGTCCGATGATGATCGATAGGCCCTGTTGCTGCAGGCTTAATTCCTCGCATTTTTGTACCAGCTTATGCAGATTTCAGTTTAGCTGCAGAAGCTATAGGGATTATATGTCAAATCAATCTTTGGATTGTGCTGGGGATTTGCATAGCTTAAGCTTAAGAAATCTGACTTATAAAGAGGGAAAGCATCTAACAGTTAACTCTGTTCTTCCTACTAATATTTACTTTAAGGGAACTTTTGCACGTTTTTAATAGCTAATTTCCTGTCCTCAAACCAATTTATTAGCTATAGGTAAACCCACTCTTCGAGTGGCTACTCTTCCAGCTCAAAGGCAAACCTTTCTTCTTTGGGAAAGGACAAATATTTACCCCAAACTATATGGACAAATGTCAACAAGTATGGACATTTCCCTCTGTAGGTACCGCGCAATCGAAGACAGTGCAAACCTATTGATTAGATAATTGCCTTTCGAAAAAAACAACAAAACCACTATGGAGAGTTACTAAATGTAGAGCGGTAAACGTGCGACAGTCTCCAGATAGAGAGATACAGATACGGATACAGATAGGAACTCCCCTACGGAATTGGGGCCATGGCTTGTCGCTTCGACTGCCACTAATCAGAGCCTCTTCACTTCGGACACTTGAGGTTTTCCTGGCCAACTTCGCTCGGTTAACTCGCTATAACTATATATAGACAGGGCGAGCAGAGGCAGCACAGACATGGAGAAAACTCTTTGAAGAAAATCTAGCTGCTGCTCTTTTTATTTGATTTCATTACGCTTCGGTTCGCTTTTTTCCTTTTTTATTTTTCTTTCTTTTCTCTGTTTGCGTGTTACTAAATTTGGTTGTCTGGGCATTTCTACGCGTCTCTGGCACGGCAGAGTGTGTGTGTGTGTGTGTGAGCCAGACCATTTTTAGTAGCCGGTCTATATACGTCCTGTGTGCCCATGCCATATTGTATATGCCAAGTCTGCCAAGAGCTGCGGTAATTGCTAAGTATTTTTCTTTAATTCGTTGCTAACCGCTTGCTGCTTGCTGCCCTTTTTTGTGGGTGTCTCTGCGGCCTGGGAAAGTGCTCCTCCTACTCCTCCTCCTCCTCCTCCTCTGGCTCCAGTTGGGCATCCGGACCAGCAAAAAAAAAAGGTGATAGCGATGCTAGCCACAAAACTGCGACGCACAGCATCCACAGTTCATTATCTCTCCTTCGCACTGTCACCGGATTAAGCGAAATAATTCGAAATAAAAGCTGCACACGCTGCACAATTCTGGAGCGAGAGCAAGATGAGGATGATGAAGACATTACGTCTGTTTTTTGAACTCTGAAATACGAATGCTTTGGGGGCCTCATCGTCGTAGTCGTCGTCGTCGTCACCGCGATGATGATGTTTTTGCAACCAGCAGCAGCAGCAGCAGCACTCTGTTTTGTTTTGTTTGCATTATAAAATCGTTGGCTCTGCGCGTTTTTTTCGCACAAAACATCCGGTCGTATTTTAATTTAATGAGTATAAATTCTGTGCTTGGCCAGAGACACTACCACCACCACTGGCACTTTCTGCACAATTATTGTTTATTTATAAAGCATGCAAAAATATATACTTTTGAGGTCTTTTCGTGCGGAACGTATCTAATAATTGCGATTATAAATGAGTATTCATATAAATCAAAAGGATTAGAGGAAGCTTCTGAAATTGTATTTCATTTTTCTTATTTAATTGGAAGATTAATTAGTACTTTTTATCATGTTGTCCAGTTACTTAATTTAATTTAATTTAAATAAATACTAAAAGGTTTCGAAATCCCTTATAAAGCGCATCCAAAACTATGAATGTTATAGAATGTATTTCAAGGTAAACTTTACGCTGATATTTCGACCTCAAACATTTTGTTATTTAGGGAATTTTAGAACCCTAACAATTTTTTTTTGTTTTTGTTTTTTTTTTTGTTCACTAAATACCATTACTTTTCCATCTAAATTTCAATAATATTATTTGGGAAGTGTTTCCTATAATTAGAATGCATTTTATCACAAATCCTTGATTTATTTCAAAATATTAAAATAAATACAAGTTAAAAATAAGCAAATTCTTACTTGTTCCTATATTTTTGCTTACTCCCTTTCCTTTAAATGCTAAATTTGGCAAAAATATTTCAAATATCTCAAAAATTGCATTAGTAACAAAATCTGATCGTGTGCATTCTCTTTTTCTTCTCAGCCATCATCATGCAGGCGATCGTCATTGGGTCAGGCACTGCTGTCGGAAGCTGCTTCACAACACTGGACGACGCTGAGTGACATTCGCAGGAATAAACGGCGCGCGCTTTCTTAACGCAAATGCCGATCGCTTCGAAATCAACGAATTTAAAACAGAAAAACCCGCAAAATGCACGTTTCGGCCATAAAGGGCGGGCAACCGAGAGAGCAGCAGAACAATGATGGTGATAATAGCAGCCGCCGCAGCAGCAGCAGCAGTCATCGAATACGCAGCAGCAGCATGGAAATACTAAGTAATAGCAGCAGCGGCGCAGTTACGATCGATGCCAATGGCAGGTTTTTAATGTCATGGCGACGTCGCCGGCGACGATGCAAAAACAACGATAACGATTGCAATTACAACACTACAACTGCTGCAACCAATGATTTCAATAAAATCAATAAACTGCTGCTAATTACGTACATGCTGCTGATAACAGCGGCCACAATTTGTCAAAGCGCCGCCCAGTCGCCGTCATCATCGAACGGAGGCGGCGGTGCGGGATCGGGCGGCGCAGCCAGTGGTGGATCTCCCCTGAGCGCATTTCTAAAGTCCGGCGGTGCCTCGTACAATCAGCAGCTGCCGCAGCAGCAACTCTTCGCCATGCTGACCCGGAATGGGGGAGGAGGTGGAGCGGGCTCGGGTTCTGGCGGAGCTGGCGGCACCGGTCACCGGGGCTTTCCCAATCCCAGGCAGCACTTCCTGGCCCTCAGCGAAGACGACTCGGATGCGGAAGTAGATGAGGAGGATATGGCTGCGCTACACTACCCCCTGGTACCCGCCTCGCATCCTCCGTCGTCGGGGCCTTCGTCCTCTTCCTCCTCGTCGGGATTGCTAGATTCCAACGGTTTTGTGGCCGACGATGGCGGCCAATACGAGCAGGCGGAGAAGGCGCTGGCCGCAGCTGTGGCAGCGGCGAAGGCGAGCAACAAGCACAACATAGACTGTCCCAAGGACTGCAAGTGTCTGACCGTTCTCTTCGATTGCGACAAGCTGCATCTGGAGCGGGTGCCCGTCTTGCCAGGCTACGTGCAAACTCTGTAAGTTTAGAATATATAAGATAGGTGCCATTTTATTTCCAGGGAAGAGGGGTTTAGTATAGGCTTTTATTAGATCAGCTTTAGGACATTAATGGACTTTAAAAACAGGATGATTGCTCCAGAAATCAAAAAATATATAGTAGTGGTTCTCAAATCAATTAAATTGGTGTCCAAAAGTATGCTACAAATTGTTGAACCTCGTAAAACAAATCTATTGTGGAATGAATTAAAGTTATATAATACTCTGGCATATTTTTAATTGACTTAGCTAGATATCTTGCCTCCCTTATAGAAAAGTTCCTTGTCTTCGCTCGTGAAACCATTTCGTTCTCTAAACCGAATTATTCATATCTAGAATAAAAGGGTCTGAACGTCGGCGTTTGACAAGTTCGACGTTCGACGCTATTTCAATCCATAAATTCATTGCCAGAGGGATGAAATGGCAAGCAACAACCCCCCGCAGATAAGCTGCGAATATACAGAATAATAAATTGCAGTGCGGCGCACAAACCTCGATTTCGACATTTGCCCTCAATTTTGGCCTCTGTTTTTTCTGGTTTTTGTTTATGTTTAGTTTTGGAGGGTTGCGATTTTATCGTGGAGCTTTTTAATCAATTTAATGCATGGCAAAATTATGCAAACGCCATGCTGCGCTGTGTTATCAGTGGCTTGGCATCTCGATAATTGTGGCATAATTATGATGCATTTGTTCAGCCAGGGATTTTCGGAATGCAATTAATTGATTGATTTTATCTATACGACAGGCATCTGGCGAACAACAAACTGAATGACACAACTGTCCTGGAGATTCGCAATCTGTCCAACTTGACAAAGCTGTAAGTGCATCATGAACTACTCTTTGAAAGTACTTTCTTATATGAAAATCTCGTCTACACCCTTTAGTACCCTGAAGCGGAATCTTCTGGAGGCAATACCCAAGTTCACAGGCCTCATTGGCTTGAAACACTTGGTTTTGGCCAACAATCACATCAGCATTATCTCCACCGAGGCTCTGGCTGCTCTGCCTGCACTAAGGACCCTGGATCTGTCCCGAAATCAGATTCACAGCATCGAGGCCAACTCGTTTCCGAAGCCCAACAGTTTGGTTCACTTGTAAGTTTTATAATGTCACTTCAGTCTCCCATTCGAGCGAATTATATTGAGAGTTTTGGTGTTTTTTCTGCTTCCAGAATATTGAGCTTCAATGAGATAGCCAATGTGAATGAGAACTCGCTGGAGGACCTGAAAAATCTCACGGATCTGGAGTTGAATAACAATCGGCTGAGTAACCTGCCCATGGGGGTTTTCAGGAATTTGAACCGTCTTAAGAAGCTGTAAGTTGAACCCTGAAGCTATTATTTCAATAAAAATCATTAATTAAGTAATCATTATTTATTAAATCCTAATTTAGTTGATCTCGATTTAATAGTTTTACTTAAATAATTATAAAACACCCGTACTAATAACAACCCTTCCCTTGCAGGGCTCTCAACTACAACCACCTGGAGATCAATTGGTCCACGTTCCGTGGCCTGCTGGCACTGAAGAACCTCCAATTGAAGTCCAACAAAATCCGTGGACTACAGGACGGTGTCTTTCATGTGATGCACAGCATCGAGATAATTGATTTGGCCATGAACCAGATCGGTTCCCTGTCCCGCCAGGGCCTCTTCAATCTGACCAAGCTGCGTCACCTCAATCTGTCGATGAACGCCATATCCCGCATCGAGCTGGATACCTGGGAGTTCACCCAATCGCTGGAGGTGCTCGATCTCTCGCACAACGCCATCGGCGAGTTCAAGCCGCAGCATTTGGATTGCCTGCAACGCCTGAAGACCCTCAATTTGGCCCACAACCGACTGCAGTATCTGCAGGAGAACAGCTTCGATTGTGTCAAGAATCTGGAGGAGCTGAACTTGCGGCGCAATCGTCTGTCCTGGATCATCGAGGACCAGAGTGCGGCGGCGCCGTTCAAGGCTCTGCGCAAGCTGCGACGTCTCGATTTGCACGGCAACAATCTGAAGCAGATCAGCGGCAAGTCGATGAGTGGCCTCAACAACCTGGAGACGCTCAATCTGGGCTCCAATGCTCTGGCCAGCATTCAGCCCAATGCCTTCGAGCACATGTTGCGGCTAAATAAGTTCGTCTTCAAGTCCCTCAACTTCATCTGCGACTGCGAGCTGATCTGGTTCCAGCAGTGGCTGAAGAGTCGCTTCCCCCAGCAGGCCGAGCATGTGGTCTGCGGCTATCCGGAGCATCTGCTGGACCGCCATCTCAAGACCCTGAGTGGAGCGGAGTTGGTGTGCGGTAAGCTTGGCTAATAAACTGATTTTTGCAATTACTATAATGTTATTTATTCCACTTACCAGTGGACTCCCCCAAACCGAGGCTTGAACAGGAACCGGACAACATGCTGGCCGTGAACGGGGCCAATATCACGCTGGAGTGCATTGCCAGTTCACCGACAGCTGCCTCCCTGGCCGCTGCCGACGAGCTAAAGATCAAGTGGCGCCACGACAATCAGCATGTCCAGGAGCGACCCGCGGCCCAGCATGATGGCGCCAGCACAGAGACGCAAATCCACCACGACCCCAGCACGAATCAGACCTCCATCTATGGCTACCTGAGGCTGACCAATGTGAGCTACGAGAGCGCTGGCCGCTATCAGTGCGTGGTATCCAATGCCTTTGGAACCACCTATGCGCAAAAGTTCAAGATATCCATAGGAAGTGAGTAGAGAGAGGCCTTGTCTCTTGATTGGATGTCATTTCAATGTGGACACTCTCTTCCCATTCCAGTTCATCCCACCTTCCTGCAAGTGCCCTCCAATCTCACGCTGGACGCCGGGGAAACGGCTCGGCTGGAGTGCTCGGCCAGCGGCGATCCCACGCCAGAGATTGCGCTGCAAAAGTTTGGCGGCAGCGAATTTCCGGCGGCCACCGAGCGACGTCTGCAGGTGATACGCGAGGAGAACGCCTTCCTGATCACCAATGCCAAGCCCAGCGATTCGGGCATCTACACGTGCACAGCGCTGAGCGCTGCCGGCGAGATAAAGGTTAATGCAACCTTGGTGGTGAATGGTGAGTTATCCCCCGAGCCTTGGCCCTGAAGTCTTTGTTTTACTAATCTCCACATCTTTTCCACCGCCAAAATCAATAGACAAACCGCAGCCCAGCATTCCGTTGGTGCACCAGGAGGTGGTTGTGGGTCGCAGCAGTGTGCTCAAGTGCATGAGCGAGACGGTGAATGCGGATCTCGAGCAGGAGCATCTGCATCGCGAGTGGTTCAAGGAGAACAAGCCCATACACCAGTCGCCGACGACGCCAGATGTGGATCGTTACTATTTTTCGGGCAACAAGGAGCTGCTCGTGATCCTGGATGCCCAGTCCAACGATGCCGGCCACTATCGCTGCGAGATAACGGACAACACGCGCACCTTTACGCTCCAGCTGGAGCTGGTGGTGGTCAAGGAGAATCTCAACTGGGACGTCCTTCTGATCGGCATCATCGTGCTGACCGTGATCTGCATCATAGTCGATTGCTGCATCATCTGGTGTACCCTGCGCTACCAGAAGCGGAAGCTTCGCATGAGCCTGGCCGCCGAGAGGCTAACGGCTCGCACCCAGGCCAGTCTGCACTCGACGCTGGACAAGGATCAGACGCAGCTGACCACGCTCAATCGCACTCAACTGCGGCCACACCAGTCGCAGCTGATCCTGGACGGCATACCACCGCAGCTGCAGCAACAGACACAGTTGCGGCCGCGCAGTCTCGCGGATCTGGACCATAGCCAGGCGGCGCACAGTCGCCTCATTGTCACCACGACGCCGTCGTACGAGCAGCGTTGCCTGGAGCAGGGTCTAACGCTCAGCTACCTGCAGCAGGCGGACCTTGAGGCCCAGCAGGATCATCTGTCCAGCAAGGACTCGGGCACGGGCTCAGATGCGGCAGTCAAGCGCAGCCTGGAGGACTTTGTGGTGGCCATGCCCAACCACAAGGCCCACACGGACGACGAGGAGGATGTTGATGACAACGACCTGCAATACGCACCCACAAGGGCACTCGGCATCTCCGAGTACGACGACATGGAGCTGTACGAGCTGAACCATGCGGCGGCTGAGCAGCAGCATTTCCTGCAGAATAACAATCACAACTACGACGGTGGCGGCGGCGGGGTCGGAATCCCTGTGTTTGATGCGGTGGGGGCAGCGACGCCCAAGGTGCTGCCCCGCAAGTGCAGCGCCGGAGCTGCCAGCGGAGGCAACACCTACAATGCCATCCAGCAACAGTCGTCCACCACGGTGGACATCTAAGGAGAAGCTACAACCAAATGCGCAGGATGAGCATGAGCATGAGCAGGAGGAGGATCATATACCAAAAAACTGGCGGCTGACACCCACCCACAAAACCCGCCACCCGCCACTCGCCACCCAAAACGAACAAAGACTGTTTAACTCGTAATTATAATTTGTAGACAGAGCAGGCGGCCTTATCGATGCCTTTTTGCTAAGAGAAAGATACAAGATGAAAGTAGGACAGCTAGAGGGAAACATACCAGTGTCTTCGTAATTTATGAAATTAATTAACTCTCTAGAACACACCTAATATTTGATAACCCCGTAGCGTGTATTTATACTTTTCGTTTCGCTTGTGATATTATTTATTATTTCTGATTACACCCGAGTTTAAGGCGTAACACATATTCACACCTCTGTACATATATGGAATCACTTAGGCCTTAATTATAGTTCGTACCTAGTTTTGTAAGGCGCAGAGGAGCACTCTTGACGATCCAGGAGTGTGGAGAGTGCGTGTAAAGCTAATGGATATTTTGCAGTTCTTTATCATTTTTTGTGCTTGTAATTAACTCTTTGGTTGAATTTGAAATTACTTTTGCCTTACGATTGGCCTTGACAAAATCGATGAATTGAAACGAAAGTTAAAAGTAAACATATTAAATAAAATGCATTATTCCAATAAATAATACAAATACTGGTGGTTTTCGTTCGATTTTGGGTTGGTACACGTATTTTTCGTGTAGAACATAGCGCAACGTCCTAGCAAAGACGGTTGCTATGGAGACAGAGAGAGCGCTCTCTATAGCCGCTCGTTCTCTCTGTCTCCATAGCAACCGCTCTCTCTGTATTCTCACGCATTCTAGATCTGTATGCAAACATGCAAGCGCACTTTTTTTTTTAGATATTTCCGCTCTCAACTTTGGGAGAGCGCAATTTTCTTTCAAAAACAGAAAATATTGCTTGCTTATGGCAATTCAAATGTATGGTCGTTACTCACCTTAGTAATTCTAGCGTCTTTGGTAAGGGCTTGTGTGAAGAGAATCTCTGTGGAGATAGGAAATCAATTCGAAAGGCGTCTAAAAGTATGCAATTAAATAATTGGGCCTTAAATGCATTTTAAAATAGCTTTTTTTTATTTAAGTACATTTTATAGCCTGCTTTTAGACAGCCTTTCAATTGATTTCTATAGCGTTTTCTGTTTTCCCAAGAAACATGACTAAGGTAAGCATTAAAACAATAAATACTTAAAGTTTTGACTACTTTTAGTTTGATTTTATTACACGTAAAATGCGTTAGGTAAATGCTTGGTCAGTTGGAATCCTCGGAGCTATCACTGTAGGCAGCCAGAAGGGATAGACCAGCTGGCTTTGCTGCTGGGGGATTTGTTGTGGCTTTAGTTTCAGCTTGGCCAGCTATTGCTGCTGCCGCTGTTGGTGGATTGGACTGCCTTGGAGCCGCCACTGCTGCTGGTGTAGCTACTGCCGCCTTCGGTTTGACCAGCACTAAGGGCGTCTTCCTTTTAACCAGGGGCTGCTGCGTGGCAGATGCTCTGTTGGATGAAGCGGCAACGGAAAAACTCAGTGCGCTGGACTTGGCCTGCTTAACAGGTGGTGGTGCCGGCAATCGGTCCACCACCGGCTTCTCCTCCTTGACCTCTTCAATGATTTCCTCGGCCACAACACGAGAGCCGCCCTCCGATTTGTTCTTAAAGTTGACGGATCTAAAAGGAAATCCATCAGTACTTTTGAGATACAAAATGGGGTCACAGTTTTGCACTCACTTGATGAACTCCTCGTCCTCGCGCTCCTCCCGCTCCTGGCGCTCCCTCTCCGTCTCGCCCGTGTTGTACTGCTGCAGCATGGTCGTATAGTCCACCGTCTGCTGGCGCCGGTTCAGGTCGCGCAGCTCCTCCAGGCTTTCGAGCATCTCTATCTCGTTGCGCGACTGCTGGGTGCGATTCTCCAAAAGCTTCATCGGGTTATTGGCCTCCTCGTCGCGCAGCTCCTGCTCCTCCCGCCGCGCCTGCTCCTCGGCCAGCTTCAGAGCCATGAAGTTGCGGGTGGCACCCGCTTCGATCTCGTAATCCGTGTTCTGCGGATCCGTCTTGAACGAGATCTCCTGCAGGCAGCGCGTGCACTTGATGTAGAACCGATAGATGCGGATGCCCAGGTACGTCTCGTTCTCCACATCCTCCTTGCGGGCATTGAACTTCTTGCCCTTGTAGATGTACTCGCCGCAGGTCTTGCAGCGCATATTGAAAGGAGCCATGAGTCGCACGGTGTACTGCCTGTTTTTGGCCAGTTTCATGCGCGGAATCTTCGACGGATCGAAGTCCGGGGGGTAGTATTTCTGCAGAGGAACGGGTTCAGCAAGATTTCCCAATAATATATACTATTACTTACGTTTAGCACTTTGCGCTCGGACATTTTGCGTTAATATGGAGGTAAACACGAAGTAAATAAAAATTGTTAACAATTAGAGATGGCAAGCCATATGATTATCGATAATGATATCGATTTCTTAGTTTCTGGCAGGACCAGTGTTGGCAAACAGCTTTTGCAGTGTTACAAAGCAAGCAATAAATAATTGCAGCTACTGAAAACATTAATTAACCAAGTAAACAATTACAAATTAGCGGAAATTATAAAAACTGCAGGATCAATTTACCAGGTTAAATATTTAATAAACATATACTGAACAACACTGATTTATGTGAGTCTCTCTCTCTCTCTCTTTCCGTTTCCAATTTAAGGCGTGTGCCGCCAAATTCAAATTCAGCAATTTAAGTTAACTACAGAAACTCCGCTTTTAGCTCGAATATATGTATATTTCTTTTATAAATACGGAATAGGTAAAAAACATGGTATTCCCAATACAATTGCACATTTATCTCCACTTTAGAAGCTTTAGTTATGCTTTAAAAACATTTCTTTGGCTATAATTGCTGCTACACACTGCTCGTATAATACAAATCCAATAAATACACAGCTCCTTGGACTATACAACCGCCTCGATCTCGTCTCACATACGGCTGCTGCTTGTGCTGGCCTCCTTGCTATTCCGCTGGCCAGAGAATCGCGCCGGCAGCTGCAGCGTGGGCACATCGATCTTATCGGCCATGGGAGCAGAGTCCACCGTGTCATCCGCATCCCCACTGCCAACTTCCACGTCCGGGAAGCTCACCTTCTTCGGGGCAGTCAAGGCTGGTATCGTTTCGGACTTTGGACGCACGTCCAACTTCAAGGCAGCTCGGGGAATCTTTTGCTTCACCAACTCGTAGGTGCAGGTGTATAGGAAGGCGTACTGCTGCTGGGTCTGCACCATCTTCATGCGCTGCAAGTCGAAGGGAGGGGATGTGTAAAGAGATAACCCATAATATCACACAAGGTGTGGTGTGGTTTGCCCCACCTGAAATCGCAGCTTCTTCACCGTATCGAAGATGTTGATTTTCGACTCGCTCTTCAGGCGCTGCATGATCAGATCCAGGCCAATGAAGGTGCCCGTCCTGCCCACTCCCGCGCTGCAATGGACGACAATGGGCGAGTAGCTGGGCCGCCGTTCCGCCTTGACCTTCTTAACCAATGTAATCAGGTGCATGGGATCCGCGGGACAGCCATGATCGGGCCACTTCTTGAAGTAGAAGTGGATAACCTTCTCCTTTAGGCCGTACTTGTCATGGATGACCGTGAGTTCGGTGCGATCATACAGCTCAAAGACCTCCTTGGACTTGATACTGACCGTCAATCCCCGCATGGTGTACGGGAAGTACTCGTGGCACTTGATCTGTGAGGAAGATCTTTGCTTAAAAGTCTCAATTTAAGGTGTATTTCGTGTCACTCACTACATCGTTCTCACGAAACTGCGTGACCTGAACTATGACCCGCACATTGTACTGCAGGACCATGCGCCAAAAGTCCATTATGCTCTCCGGCTTCGGTCCCTGTGTGGCTATGTACTCCTTCTTCCTAGTGTGTCCCTGTGGAACATAGGAATATTTAAGAAGGAAACTCTCTAAAGGTAAAGACCCCACAACTTACGTCTATGAAGGAGGCGTTGATGTAGTCCGATCCCTCGGCATCTATGTCGAGGATAACACGGTTCTTGTCGTCTGTTGAAAGGAAAAAAAAGGTTTACAATAAATAAACTGCATTTGAGGCATCCTAGGGATGGATACCCACAGGGATATATGTCCGCATAGCGATTCTTGTGGCAACCCAACTCGGAGGCGGCATAGCTCAGCTCCAGAGCCTTTACGGTGATTTCCTTGAACTCCCGGGCCAGCTTCTCCGGCTTGGCCACCTCCGCATAGAAGATGGCGAAGTTTTTGGCAATCACATTTCCAAACGGATCCTCGATGCCCTGGCCAGAGTCGCGATGCCTGCCAAAGAAAGATAATCATTAGCAAATCCTATACTATATACAACATTACCAGGAGAACCCACCAGGCCATCCGCTTTCGCACCCACAGCACTGCCAGTCCGATGACAAAGGCCAGCAGCAGGCACGAGCACACGCTCACCAGGATCAGGGTCACCTTGAGGGCCGCCTCAGTCTTGAAGTATACCACGGCAGCATCGCTGTAACCGGACTTGGTGAACAGTCGCACTACCATGCTGTACTCCGTGTCCGCCCGCAGCGGCCCGTTGCAAAAGCGCTTGCCCTCATTACACTTGTCGGTGCCGATGGTGAACACTATTTCCTGCGATTCCACGTCCCGGGTCTGCCGTAATCTCGTGGTGACCTCAGGCTGCCAGCGCTCCTCTGTCGTTTGGTACTGCAAGATGCAAGAGGGTCCGGTTCCGTCGCCTCCAGCTTGTTCGTAGTTCAAGACAGAGGGCCAACTGTCGCCGACGTCGTGCTGCAATTCCGGCGCATCCTCGCAGCTGGAGAGTAGGAGCGCAATAAAGGTTATCTGGCCGGACTCGGACTGCAAGATTTCCGCCGGAAGTCGAACGACCGCCGACTTGGTTGGGTGATTCGTCAGCTGGGGGATGACCTTCATCTCGTCCACCACTTGTTTGCTCAGGGCAGGGGGTACTGGAATGGTCCAAGGGCAATAAGGGTAAAGTTATCCTGTAGGAAGAGTTTTTTTCTAGAGCAGAGCTTCGGAACCCTTCGTGCTCCTTGGGGTAAGGCGGAAAACTAGAATCTCTAACTCAAGAAGGGGCCCAGCTTTGTCAGAAAAGTAAACAAAGTAAGTAGGTAAGACTCACATCCTGCTGGAGACTCCCATGAGCCGACCGCACTGCCGCTGAGCTCCTCCACATCTCGATTCTTTACGGCCACCTGCACTGTGTATGCGTACTGCGGCTGCATTTCGGTCTCCGTGTACGACATCCGTCCCTTGGCATTGCCCGTGTCCAGTTCCACCATTCGCTGGAATGCAACCGGATGGTAGTTTGCTCGCGTTCCGCTGAAGCTCAGCTGGAAGTATTCAATATCGCCATTGGACTTGCAGGGAACCGTCCAGGTGACAGTCACGTTCGCACTGTACTCGGTGTTGTCATTATTCGGACCCTGGGGCAATACGGACAGCTGGGTCACGTTGTCGGAGACTGAAAAGGGCGCAAGTCTTGTATGAATACGGGCGTGCTTAAAGTTAGTTTTTCTGAGTAGAAGTAAAGTCGTGGAAATATTTAAGTCATAAGGTTATTATACCCTATCAAGGGCTTTACAAGATGAGACAGGAAATCTCGCACTCACCTGCCGGACGGGTGACGCCAATTACGGGCGCCGTATAGTCACCCATTCCGAAATCATTCTGGGCCGCCACCTGCATTATATATCTCACCGAAGGCGCCAGACCCGTGAAGTTCGCATTAAGATCACCCTTGGTCTCCGGCTTCGAGTCCTCAACGATGGGGGCGCAGTCCTCTGGCACAAAGTAGCTGGCCTCGTGGCGCATCAGGAAGACTTGGTAGTACTTGATGGGTCCGTTTAGATAGGTGGGCTGGCTCCAGGTGAACTGCAGACTACTCCGGGTGCTATCATTGAACTTTACGTTCTCCGGCTGCTCGGGAACTGGAAAGTGTTGGGGAATATTTAATCCTTTTAGCTTATGCTTCATTCGAGTCTTGCTTAGCTTACAGTACGTTTCGGTCTGGAGATTGTGTATGGTCTTCACTGGCGAAGGTCCAGCCACATTGTACAATATCACACTGCAGGAGTAGTAGGTGAACGGGGAGAGCGGACTGAGCTTGGCCTGGAAGCCTGCAAGGGGAGCAAAATGATTCGCATTCTCTCCGGGAGAAGGACTGCCTTCTATCTATTTATACCTCGCTTGCTGTGCCCCTCGACGTACCGCTCTGCGGAGGGATTGCGTACCGATGAGGTGGTGCTGCAGTTGAAGAATGCAAAGATGGTCAGGCAGGTGTTGTTGTAGTCCAAGTTGTTGGCCGACATCTCCAGGCTGTGCGAGGCCGAACCCTTGCCCGTCAGCTGCAACGTGATCTGTTAGAAGAAAAGAAATTGCTTGAGGATTACCAAGACACACTCCTTCATAGGCTACGCCTACCTTGGAAGTATCGACAATGGCCGGACGTGTCTCCACCTCGACCTGCCGCAACTGACCATCGAGACTCTCCCTGGTATAGGGGATAATCTGGATGATGTAAACCTGACACGCCAGCAAATTGCTAAAAACCACGCTCGTGTTCTGGGTAGTGACACTCAATGCCTCCACCTCGACCACTGTGACATCGTCGTCCATCCAGCCGGACAAGCGGTAGCCATCGATGCAAAGATCTGCGTAGATGGGCGTCAGCCAGGTCAACTCCAGCGAGAAGGAATCGGGCAGCAGCACAGGCTCCAGAATTTGCGTGGGTTCTAAGCGAGGAAAAGGGTTAATATTCGAATAATGATGACTTGAAATATACTCACGATCCTCGCTAACTGTGCCATCGCCCTGGTACCGGGATCCCGAGCTTCCATTCAGCAAGATGGGCACAATCTCCACGGTGTAAATGCCACAAGGATCGAGGTTCTCGAACACAGCAACCTTCTCCTGGGACACCAAGTCCCGGGTTTCATTGGCAGGCCTTTGGCTGGGTCCCGACAGCTTCACACTGTAATTGGCCACACATCTGGGATGATTCTGGGGCTCGCTCCATGTCCAGCGCAGCCATGTGGAGTTGGAGACGGTGCTGGGCTCGAAGACAGCACTAGACACTGGAGAGAAGGGTGGAGGTGGAGAGAGGAACTCAGATGGCAAGCGAAGAACTCACCCTTTTCCGCAGATGTAAACTGCTGCGAAGCCTTGGCCGTTGCGTTCTCGTTCGTAAAGACCTGGAAGGTGTAAAGCTCGCATCCTTGGAGATCCGTCAGTAGGTACTCCCTGAGCTTGCCATCGGAGGAGAGGTCACTCCACTCGCACTCAACTGCAGAGGGTTAGGGGGTTTACCATCTATATATAATCCTTTCAATTGCAGAACTCACCGCTGTTGTACTCTGGCTGCTCCGGAGCGCTCGGCTCCACTGTGCTGGCATCTGTGGTGTAGTCCACATCAGTTAGCGTCGTCATGGTGCTGGGCTCTTCCGTTGTGGTCGTTTCGGGGTCTCGAACGCAGTCGTCGCGCCGCCACTTGAAGACATAGTTGCTGATGCAGTTCTCCTCGCTGGGATCGCCCCACTTCACCACCGTAATGCCGTTGGCCAGGTTCGTGATATTCATCGATATATCCCCGGGTTCCGCATACAGAGTATCGACATTCTGGAAGTCTTCGTCCACCACTTGACTGGCATTGTTGCGGGTCACCAGGGTGACGACATGCGTCAGACATGACTTGACGCCCTTGAAGGTGTGCGTGCTCTTATCGTTCAGCTGCTCCGTGGAATAGGTATCCGCCGCCTTAGCTGAGATCAGGAAGAGCTCTACGCAGGCGCGATCGGTTGTCTGCCAGGTAACCTTAATGGTGTTTGCAGTGGGAACCACCGAGGTCATTGTAGTTCTGGGCTCTGAAGGAGGAGAAAGTAGTTAATATAGGAAGAATATTTAAGCTTGTAATAGAGAAATGATCCTCATGTAAATCTTAAACTGAAAACTACACCTATTAGCATATATTTTAAAGATATTTCCAAATATCAGCGTTTTATTTATAGAACTGTTTACACTCACGTTTGTATTCGGTGTAGGCATAGATAGTTTGATCGGCGTAGGGGGGATTCCCTGGTGTAGTAGAACGGAAACTGACCACGCAAGTGTAGAAGGTGCAGGGATCTAGGCTTTCGCTGCAAATAAATGGATTGAGCATTAGTTAAGTGCATCTGGATGAAATCCTCAGCCTCCGCTATTTACCACACGTTAGCCTCGTTGGCCTTGGTCTCTGTACCGCTTCCATTGCGACAGGTGACGCTGTCGATGGCATAGTCCGTGCCATCGGAGATCCTAAAGGCGAGCGTATAGGCCGTAGACACTACATTGACCTCCACCTCTGAAATGTAACAAAGAAAAGGGTTGGAATTAGGAGGAATTGTGTTTTTGGTGTTATTAAATTGTTTAATTAATTCAAGTTAAAGTTGAAGGCAATAAGGTAAGCTAATAATTATAATCTTATCCTTTTGATTCTTGACTTTCACCCTTAATCAAGTAGTTGGATATACTCACTGTCTGCAAGTTCCTGGGTCCCGCTGATGGCATTTGCCGTTAGATCAGATCCTTGCCCTTGGGCCCAGGCGATCCACAGGGTTAACAGGATCAACCCATAAGCCCGAATGCATGGCTTCCAGTGTGTGGTGTCCATCTTAGGACCACATTGCTTCTGGCGACGCTGCTGTTGTGAGTAATATCAATATTACAATCAAAATATTAATAATTAATTATTAACCCCTGGGAGCTGCTAAGTGCAACCGGTTCTCTCTGGGATTTTCCACGAAGCAATAACCTCTCCAAAAAAATCACGTTGGATATACATTCGCATTCAAACACCTTTATTTAGGAATACAAATTCGAAAAACACAATAATAAGAAGAGTTCACTGTACGTGTGCGCCAGCCAAAGGTGATGATTCGAAAGCGATTAGTGGCTGGCGGTGAACTCTCGGAGATCTGTGTGGAGATGCTGGAACATCCAGTTGCTGACCAGCGCAACAAATGTTGTTTTTATCATTTTGGTGAAAATATTTTGCGCCCGCTGCTCACTGGAGAATGTAAACAAGGCACGAGGCCAGATATCTAAGTCGGGGACTTACACCAGAAAGCAGGAACGACTCGGAAGGGATCAGAAACACAGGGAAACGAGCAGCTTAAAGGCTGTTCAATGTCAGGTGGATTCGCAGAGAATCTTATCTGGGGAGAGGGCACTCCAACCACCACCCAGAGAGAAGTGGTCAATACAGAACCGATACAGATAGCGATTATAATCTGGTCGTTGGACAACCCAATATTGCTTGCTATAAATTAAAAACTCTTAACGAGCGCCGCTGGAATACCCATTAATCAAGGCTTTGTTTGCAATCCCATCACGCAGCCAGCAGGCCCATTGATTGTGCATTATAAATAGATATAAACACTATATAGCCGCCGATATGCGAGGAGGAGTAGTGCGTCATCCGGCGATCTAATCGAACGCATACCGCGAAATCGGCAGCACTAATTACTAATTTCTGGTGTCGTCGCCGTCGTCGTCGTCGGAAGGAAGACACATCGCTTTGGAGCAAATAAAATTACATTTCTCGATACTTATTAATGGCCCGCCAGCCCCAACACACGTTCGTTATCTAAAATGGAACGCAGACAATTATTTGCCAGGTTCTTCGCTGGGTTGGGTTGCGATTTGTTTAAACAAAGCCAGCGCAGCCCCTAGCCGAGAGTGCCAAACGCCGAAGCGCCAAATAAGCCAATAATAACAATTTAACGGTTACACACACGCCGCCCGAACGAGAGCTGTCTTTATCAATGGCATATAATCAGAGTTGTCCAGATAACACGAGCATATGGCTGCGCTGGGGCCCATAAATGGCTTTCGCTTTTCGAATCGGACTGGAAACGCCATAAATAAACGCCACCGTTGCAGCGGCCAATGGATTATCCTGAAATTGAATCACCGCCGATTGGCACACGATCGATTAATATCACTTATCGGCTGTCACGGAGGTGTAATTGCGAACAAATGACTGATTAAATCGATCACTGATAACCTGCCAGTGCCGAAATTTGGCAAATGATTTACATTATTCGGCAATTTGCACAATGAATTCGGCGCCCATCTACCACACTGCACCACCACTACCACTCACTGCTGAAGAAAGATCGTTGGTTTTTGGAGTACGCGCGACCGCGAATATTTTTCAGGCACTTCAATAATCGAAAATTTCGACCGAATGCTGCCTTAGTCGTTTGTAACTGCTTCCGCTGAGCGTTTGCCGAGCACTGAGCGCTGAGCGAAAGGGGGAAAAGGCGCTGATAAGAAAAAGTTTACTCCCATCGTAAGTGTGTGAGTAAGATAACAACAAATGCGATTTCACCACACTCGGTCGGGCCAACTATAGTGCTGTGAAGTTCAAATTATATGTTCCCAAGTTCAATTAGTACACGGAAATTATATTATACTTTTGAATTTATTTTACGTCACAAAGGTTGCGTTTTTTAAAAATAACGTTACGGCTTATCGATAACTCAAGCAGTTGAAGCCGTTACGATAAGCAGTGCAGCTGAATGGTTCTAAAAAAGGGAAAGTGACAAATAATTGTGCTTTTTGTGTTTTCTTAAGTGTGACCAGACTGGTCGATGCATCGATTTCCTAAAACAGGAATCGATATTCTCTCAGCCAAAAATATCGCAGCCACAAGCGGTCACACTGATTTGGTGTCCGCATTCTGCGTAATTCTTTTCAACAATTCGATTAAACATAAATAAATAAAGCGAATTATAAATATATAAACGAATAATTTGATGTAAGTATGCTTAGCGCATAACGAGAAAAGTGCTCGGGACGCGGCCAAATGCCCCAAGTTAATGACATTTTTCGCAAAGGCGACTGGTGTGTAATGGGCAATTGGGAAAAAATGAAAAAGTGTCATATGTACGACAGACATTGCCCGTGACATAGTGTTAGTGCGCGCGTTATGTACCGAGAGAAATGAATAATTGAAAGCGCCACTGGAGCTGCTACTTTGAAAAATCGTGTGTGCAAATTACGGACATTTGTCCTTTTCCCATTTTGCATATTGCCTTTTGGACTCTCTTCATCGCGCCCCCTCTCTCTATCCAAGATGGCCGTCGTAACAGTATTTTCGTTTGTGGCGTTGTTGTTGTTATTGTGTTTGCTTTGTGTTTGTTATTGAAAAGAAAATGAAAAAGCAAGAGAAAGAGTTATGCAAATTATGCACAATTTGTGTTAAACAAAAAGCCAAACTAACTGAGCCAGCAGTGTGCAAGGCGAAATAAAAGAAGATACAAGAAAACAATTACATTTTTTACAACCACCAGAAAGCGATGACACATCGCGTGCCTTGGTGTTGGTGTGTATGTGCGTGCGTGTGTGCCGTGTGATTTTTGCGCATGTGTTGGGGCATGTGTCCTCCCCCTCGCCGCAGCAGAAGGCTGCACGATTGATCGATTTTTACCCAAGTCAAGTCAAGCCAACTCCCCGGTTCCCCGATTCCTGGCATAGTTCCGCCTAACACCTTTAGCTGGCCCCGGCCCCGGCCCCGGGAGCGTGTGGCAAGAAATAGTCCAAACCAGTTCTGCCAATGCAGAAGAAATCTCGTTTTATTTTCTTCGCTGTGGTGTTGTGTGTTTTTTACAGTTTTTCCGTTTTGGGCTCTTTTTTTTTGCTTCGTTCATGGCCAGGGCATTCTTTGAGGTATTCGAGACCCGTTGTGTTTGCGATTTCCCAGAATGTGTGTGGAAAACGCTGAGACGGGCTGTCTGACTGCCAATTGTTGTTATCTTCTTGGGCCTTATCTGAGTAGCTGCTGCTTATTCCACGTTTCAAGCCGAAGGTTATTGCTAAAAACGGCTAATACAACCTTTCTAAGCCAACCCAAAGGTTAAAGCAGGAGTTTTCGTCACTTTTCCCTTCTCTCTGCACTTGAGCTTGTAGTTGCATTCGCCGTGTGGCGTGTGTGGGCGAATATGTGTGTGTGGGTTAATCAATGAAACACGCAAATCGAGTAAACAAGCAAAAGCAAGTGCAAGGTCTGTTTGCCAGAGCGGGAGAAAGAATTGCACACTGCCGCCTGGCAGAGACAGAGAAAGAGAACGCGCTGACTGGCATCCTTATTGAGTGCTAGAGTGCGAGTGCTAGTGTAAGTGTGGCTGCAGCCCTGGTCTCGCTCTCACGCCCCCGCGATCCGTCGTCTTCCGCGAGAGCATTTAAAATTCAAATATTAAATTAGCTTAGACAAGTGCAGCAGAAGCAATGGGAATGTGTCCGCCTGCCTGCTGCTGCTCTCTGATTTAGTAACATTTCTGGCGAAGCGTGCGACCCAAACGACGCCCCCTTCTCATTGTTTTTTTTTTTTTCGCTATGTGGCACAAACACACACAATCGGAGGAAGGTACGGTTACAATGCGCATGTCGTTGTGTCGGAATGCCTGGTTGCCACAACAGAAATGCTGTTGACTCCGTCGTTCGTGGGTTAAAGGAGCCTACCACCCTCCCTCCCTCCCCCGCCTAACCCGGCTCGTGGCCCACGCTCCGTGTCCATTAATACGCGTGACGTTGGTGGCGCTCTTATTGATTTCCATGCGGTATATTTAGATGCGCAGTTAGCGGGCCACCGGTCCACCCACAGAATATACACATATTCAAATGTCTCGTCACTGCCACCGACAGCGTCCCTTTCCATTCCAGTCCATGTCATCCCGTCCAGCAGCTGATAAGCCTCGCTCGGCGAAGTGACTCACGGCTATTTGGAGTGCAAAGCGGCGGTTCCGAGTCGGCCTGCGAACTTGTTTGGTCAGTTTTTTGGTTGTGTTTTGTCTGTTTTGCTAGTTCGAAAAAATCGTTAAATATCATTTGGCCAAAAATAATTTGGAAACGTTTCCTAGTATGTTATGTGTGTGTGTGAATTTGTGTGCTAAACAGCCGCGGTTCGAGTCATAGCACTCAGCTCTAAGTGCTTTAATTGTAATTATTATTTTGCTTCTAAAGTACATAATATAGTCGAATTTTTCTTACTTCCTATAATTGAATCAAGTTATCCAACTGTTCTTGTGAAGATTAGTAGTATTTGGATACCTTAGGGTGTATAATATTAGAGATTACGAAAGTATAAGAAGTATATTTTTTAAATGGACAACGATTGAAACATGTTAAAATGCAAGTACTTAAGCTTTTTATAATGGCATAAACGAAAGGCAAATCGATATAGGTTTGTAGTTCATAGCCCATAAAAATTAATATATTGGCTTTAAAAGCTTTCATCATTATCATCGAAACGAGTTCCTAGTAATTTGCCCTTAGTTGTATATGTTTATGCTACTTCTTTCATCGCACGCTCTTTCGCAGCCTTATTTACCTATAAGAAGTTGCTTGAACTACCGTTAAGTCCGGCTAATTGGCTTTGCCCACAGCCCGACCGTCATGTGTAGTTGGCAACGCGGCGGTTGGGTTGTCCATCGCGCTTGTTATCAACTACGCGAGATATGCGTTCGCCTCTCGTCGCCGCCGATTGTCGCTTTATGGCGTGCTATACCTGTGATTTGTCCACCTTGAGTTAATTGAATTGGTCTTGCAATGCCAAAAGTAAACACACAAGTCGCACTAATTATAGCAAAGCAACAGTGCTTGTTTTGTCTGATTCCATTTGTAAGCTTAGATTTTCGCGATTGTCTGTCGAACGACCCTTGAACTTATTGATGACGAGTGCAGCTTGATTGCAGGGCTACCAACTTGTTGTACGCTTGGAGCTTTCCCAACAGCTTTTTGATTATTATTATTATTTGTTGTACCATTATTCGCAGCGAGGTAAGAGGGCACACACACAAAAATTTGTGCCAGAAACCGAAAACGGATAATAGTTGTTGCTTTTGATGATGATGATGATGCTCCGCTTTGGCTTTGCCTCCAAGGAAAAAAAAAACAGAAAATAAAAGAATATAATGACTAGACGAAAGATGAGCACAAGAAACACACACACACAGTTATACTGTGGCCAAAAAAAAACAGAAACAAACCTCAAGAAATGTGGGTGACTTGCCCTCCATGAGAATTCAAACGAAACTCGCTGGCATTTTTGGCATTTAACTTTTGCGAAACCAATTTCCTGTCTTCAGCACAGCAGCAATTCATCATGATTAAACAGTCCAACGTCTATAAGTTGAACCAAAGACACTAGAAGTACTAAAATGAGTAACGACCATACATTTGATTTGCAATATGCGAGCCAATTTTTCAGTTTTTGTGCGAGTTCTCGCGCTGTCCCGTTCTCCCGCTCTCACAAAGTTGAGAGCATGGCATAACTATAGAAGCCTTGTCGAGAGAACTGCTCTCTTTTAAGGACTCTATTTGTGCTGTAGTTCGCATGCTATCTCTTTATAGCACATGTCTCTGAATATATTTAGAGTCCTCATCGGAGCTGATGAGGCTACCCACTATAGTTATGCCATAGAGAGCGCGCTCTATATCTCTCAGTCTCTCTCAATAAAATCGTATGGCGTTCGGCGCCTTAGTACTTCTAGTGTCTTTGCTTGAACTTTTGTATACTACCAACTCCTGTAAATAAGTTCGTGTTATAAATCACATTTATTAACCGAACATGAGTTTAGATTGAACATTCTCAACTGGTAGACATTATTATATTACAAACTCAAAAGAACGCCACTGAATGCATATATTTAATGTCCCACGACCTCTTTCTTTTGCAGAGTCGCACGAATTGAAGGCGATAAACCGAATCGAACGAGAGCAGAAACACAAGCCAAATCGGGGAACAGTATGAAAATGGTGTTGTCGCAACGGCAGCGCGAGGAGCTGTAAGTCAACTCACCCAACCATCCAAGGTATATCCTTATTTAAATCAATTTATCCTTTTCTCCGCTAGTAACCAAGCGATTGCCGATTATCTGGGCTCAAATGGCTACGCCGACTCACTGGAGACCTTCCGCAAGGAGGCCGATATCAGCACAGAGGCGGAAAAGAAGTTTGGCGGACTGCTCGAGAAGAAGTGGACGTCCGTCATCCGGTTGCAAAAGAAGGTGATGGAACTAGAGGCTAAGCTGACCGAAGCTGAGAAGGAGGTGATCGAGGGTGCGCCCACAAAGAATAAACGCACGCCCGGCGAGTGGATTCCGCGGCCGCCAGAGAAGTACTCCCTGACCGGCCATCGGGCCAGCATAACTAGGGTAGGATTTGGTGCTCCTGTATTGTTAATGCTTAACTAATGATTATCCTTATTATTTGTAGGTAATATTTCATCCCATTTTTGGCTTAATGGTCTCTGCATCTGAGGATGCCACCATTAAGATCTGGGACTTTGAAACTGGCGAGTACGAGCGCAGTCTAAAGGGGCACACAGACTCGGTGCAGGATGTGGCATTCGATGCCCAGGGCAAGCTGTTGGGTAAGTCATACAACTACTGCTAATTTATCCCAAATAGTGAGGTAACTCTGTTTCGCTTCTTTGCAGCTTCCTGCAGCGCGGACTTGTCCATCAAATTGTGGGATTTCCAGCAGAGCTATGAGTGTGTTAAAACCATGCATGGTCACGATCACAATGTCTCGTCGGTGGCCTTTGTGCCCGCCGGCGATTACGTTCTGTCCGCATCGCGAGACCGCACCATCAAAATGTGGGAGGTGGCAACGGGGTAAGCATGAGCAGGAGGCGACGCGGTGTGCCCAAGCAACTTGACCAACCTGTTGATTTCTCCCTTCTCCAGTTACTGCGTGAAAACCTACACAGGCCATAGGGAGTGGGTGCGAATGGTGCGAGTGCACATCGAAGGCAGCATCTTTGCCACATGCTCAAATGATCACACAATACGTGTTTGGTTGACGAATTCAAAAGACTGCAAGGTAAGTGAGCGTAAGCCAGGAAACAGCTTTAGCTGGCGATGCTAATCCTTATTTGATTTGCAGGTTGAATTACGCGATCATGAGCATACTGTAGAGTGCATTGCCTGGGCGCCGGAAGCCGCAGCCTCGGCGATAAACGAGGCAGCCGGAGCTGACAACAAGAAGGGCCACCACCAGGGCCCATTCCTCGCCTCCGGCTCTCGCGACAAAACCATTCGCATTTGGGACGTGAGCGTCGGCCTGTGCCTGCTCACGCTGAATGGCCATGACAATTGGGTGCGTGGCCTGGCATTCCATCCGGGCGGCAAGTACCTGGTCTCGGCCAGCGATGACAAGACCATCCGTGTCTGGGATTTGCGCAACAAGCGATGCATGAAGACGCTATACGCGCATCAGCATTTCTGCACCTCCATAGGTGAGTTCTTCGAAAGAGACTCGAAATACTTGCTTAAACTGTAGAAATTTATATATTTTTCGTTTCAGATTTTCACAAAGCGCATCCGTACGTCATTAGCGGTAGCGTAGATCAAACAGTTAAGGTCTGGGAATGTCGTTAAATTAAAGGGAGCACTCGGCAAAGGGGTTCTTCTGCTTACTTCTCAATTTAAATAATAAATAAAGTTAATATATTGAATCACAACAACCCACACACCACACCACACCACACACATACGAGCAGTCTCCGCGAAAGATTATTATTTTCTTAGACGCTTTCTGTGTCAGCGTCCGAATGCAAAATATACAAATAATTCTATTTAAAATCTGAATGAATGAAACTGGCGAAAAACGAATTATTTATTTAATTGTACGACCCTCTAACTAAACTAACTAACTACCTACCTACTATATACAAAGTACATATACATACATTAATGCCTAAACAAATATACACCTATCTACGATTATCGTTTAAACCTTAAAGTAATGCCACGCCCCTCCTTTACCAAGCACAAGTACACAGGCTCGCTAGGCAAAAAAAAAAGGCATCTGAAGCTTAGTTTGTCCCTAGTAGCTTCCGTTGTAAATGGCTGGAGTATTTACGATGGACAGATGCAAATAGTTGTTCCATCCACAACCAGGTACCCCGAGCACTCACATACACTTGAAGAAATACAATGATGCTGTGTTGAGAAGTGTTTGAAAACTAAGCATAATAATAGCAAAATACGCCGAAGAAAACGAAAGCGAAAGATAGAAAGTATTTCAATTACTTGGACAAAAACTTGTAATCACAACAAGAGCGCTTCGTTATTGAGAAATTAACTTGCTTTTTACGATAAGTTTGAGGTAATTTTACGATAACAACCATTTGCTTCTCTTTTTTTTATCGTATTCACTGCATTGCGAGTCCCCAGAGTCCTCCTGTTTTGTGTTCTTTTTTGTCGCGAAAGGATCTTCACACAAAAACAACAACAAAAAATCTATCAAAATGCTTACAAGTTTAAGTTGGCTTTAAGTTCAAAATATATGATTTATGTTTACGGTTTACATAGTAGAAAATGCTGCAAATTTAATTGTAATAGTTTGTTTAAGTGCAACGGCAACAAAAAATATACATATATAAATATTATACTATACATATAATTATTTGTGGAAAAAAAGCAAAAACAAACAAAATGTTCATATAAATGTATGCAAAACAAACACCAGCAATTATAGAAAAGAATTTTTGGATTTAAAGAAATCGAATTACGGAAAAACAATAAAAACTCGCTTCTTTAAGAAACCGAAAAGAAAACTCCGAGAGAGTAAATATAATCTGTTTGTAGTGGTAACTGACTGTTTTTTGTCAAGGATTTAATTGTAGAATCTTGACGTATCTATATATTGCCTTCGATGTCAAATTTTGAAAGCATTTATTGTACTCGAAAATGCTACATTTGATGCACTTTACCTAACATAAGATATAGAAGCGTGCACCACCACACAACAAATCATACAAACTCAATGCATTCGTCGCAAAACTGCTTTTGTCTCAACCAAGCCGCTTTAAATCGATGCCCTCAGATAGAAAACCGACAAGATACTACTGGCGATGTGTAGAAATCGCGTAATATATAAAGATATAACAAAAGAACTATAAATAAAACTGCAATTTGTTTTATTAATAACTAAGATTTTGTATTTGTGAGCATAGAATTATCCCTGGGGCTCCTCTTTCTCTTGGTCGTCCGGCTTTGGGTCCTCCTGATCAGCGCCTTCTTTAGCGGATTCTTCTGGCTTGGCTTCTGGTTCCCGGTCTGTTGTATCTGGCTTTAATGGCTCTCCGTTCTCGTTCGTAGACTCCTCGGCAGCCTCTTTCGTTTTTTCCAGGGTGTCCTCATCCTTTTTTTCTGCCTTCCCCACTGTGTCATCTTCCTTCTTTGGAGCCTCCTCATCTTCTGAACCACTGTCACTGGACTCGGAAACCTCCTTGGCTTCTGGCTTCTTTTGGTCACGCGGCTTCTTGGCCCGCTGCTTCTTTTTAAGCCGCTTGGCTCGCTTCTTGGCTGTTTTTTCATCGGCAGCCCGACGATTGTCGTCCAACTTCTGCTGGTAGGCATCATCCGCTGCTTCACGGGCGCTCTGATTCTGTATGTTCTTCTGGCGGGCGTACTCCTTACGACGCAAATGACGGTAGACATGGAACTCGCCGGATCCGGCTCCAGCGCTGCTTCCCATCACGTTCCGCACAAAGCTGGGCACCGAGGACATATAGTCCCGCTCGCGACGCTGCTCGGGTATGACCACGGGCTTATCCTGACCAGATAAAATCAATTTATATATAAATAAGTGTATTTCATCGACGAGCTCATTCCAACTTACTGGATTCTTCATCAGCTTCTCCAGCTTCAGCCGTTGCAGATCTGTGGCGGTTTTAACAAACGGTCGCAGGGGTTTGTCCTTGTCATCGGAATCACTACCTCCGGATCCTGCATTATTCTTCTTCTTTTTCTTTGGCTTGTGCTCGGATTCTTTAACCAAGTTTTTTATAAGCGACATTATTTGTTATTTTTATGTAGTTCGCGGCTGTTTGTCGCTTTCCTTAAAATACCCAACCGCATTGCGAGTTGGTTTGTTTTTCACTCGTGGTCTGGTCACATTTTTGCCTTAGAATTTTATTTGTCATTCGATTGAGTTAAATTATTACTTAAAGTTATTGTATGAAAACCGCCTATTTTCTTTAAAAAGTTCCTGAAGAGTCCTGAAACCAAACAGTCCCGATTTTTGAAATATCTTCAAATGAACGCCGCCAGTGTTCACACACCAACCCAGCAAAAATACCAATTCTGCCGGGCAGGCTCTGCCAGGCAGCATTTTTTAACTTTCAGCCGAGGGCCATACTCTCAGCCGTCAACACAACATAACGCGTTATTTTCTAGCGGATCGGATCGGCCGAATATATATCCGAAAAATAGTTAATGTGCTGAAAAACACTGTTACCAAAGACTAATTTGTCAGCGAACGTCAGGCAGAAATTAATCACGTTCGCAGTTGTCCAAAAACACTTAAAATCGAATCCAAATCCCCCACTCGGCGAGCGGTTAGAGTTGTGTAACACGGACGGGCCCGAGGAAGCAGAAGAAACGTGAACTAGAACTAGAGCTCTGTGCTGGTTAGCTAAGCTTGTTCGCTGTCCGTTGTTAGGTTGTTAGTTGTGTAGAGGAGCAGCAGGTGACCGAGAGGAACGACGGTATCGACATGGCGCTAGAGACGGAATCGAAGAACTCGAGTGCAGCGGCGACAACGACGGCAACAACAGCGGCGACGGCGACTAAGGCCAAGGAGAACAACAACACGGACGGCGGCAAAAAGAATCTGAATCCCAATCGGCAGAGCCAGAACTTGGTCAATGGCAATGGCACGGCTGCCGACGGGCCCGCGGCAAAGAAGAAAGGTGCGTTCAACTCTCCGGTCACGCCCCCCACCCCCCAGGCAGCGCCCACCACCCTCTACCCTATACCCGCTGCCATGGAAACTGCCTAAAATATTTTATTTGCCGCAAAACGCCAATCACATAACAATTCCCCCATTACGTAATGGATTTTTTCTCCCTATAATGCTTTAAAAGCGGCGCCCGCCATCTATAGCCGCCCCGCCCCCCTCGTTTACCCCATTCCTCCGCCCCTTGATACCGCGTGCGTTACAATTGCAAATGCAAGTGTGTGTGTGTGTGTATTGGAGTTGAGAGTGCGTGCGGTGCAGCAGCAAGTGTGTGCGAGAGTGTGAGCGGCTCTCTTGGCATGGCAACGCACATGTTGTTCACCCGGCGGCGATGTGTTCATTAACCCCCAGGGAGCCGAGGATTTCTTGTTGCGTTTAACCTACAATTAACACGTGCTTGGTCCGAACTGCATGCAGCAAACACACAAACACTTACACGAATTGCTCGACAATTATGTAAATCATGTTTTCTATCCGCTGCGGGCGCATCCCAAAAAAGAGAGCAATTTCTTACTATCTCTTGCGCTCTCTCTCTCCCGCTCGCTCCGTCAATGTACATTGTACTTATCACTTTTGCTTTCTCCCGCTCTCACTCTCTCGCTCTATTGGGATCTTTCTCTGGCTCTCTCAGCTGTAATTTCGTGTGTTGCTGTTGAAATTAGCAAGCCTGTGTGAATTCGATTTCCCAGTAGGAGAGATCGAAAGGAGATTGGATTATACATTGTACCTTCTAGGATCGTACTCACACCAACGAACACCCGGCCCCTTTTGGCCTTATCAGCACGTCGCTTTCTGTTTGTTTTTCTGCTGTTTTGTTTCATGTGCTGCCTGCCGGCAAAGATACACACAAACAAACAAACGCACACACACACACACACACCCAAGCAGGCACAGTGACCCGCAGAAGTAAGCAAGCATGCGGTGTGGAATTGTTATGTAAATCCCGTTGAACGGAGTTTGGAATATCAGGAATCTTGTATTTTTCGACTGGTTGTGTAGCGTCTATGAGGCTTTATTATGTAATCGCGCATTCATCTAGCATAATTTCACCATTTACGGGGAGATTGGTGTATAAAAAACATGTTAATTGGATGATATTTATAACTATTCTTTTAATAAACTCTGAAGAATTATGATCAATCGAAGATAAGTTCGATAAAAATGTATTATAGACAATACATGCCTTATAGTTTATGTTTGAATTCATTTTCGATCTTGAAATGACGATACCCTGAGTAGTTCATTTTCCCTGAACCCGTCTAGAATAAAAAAAAAACGTAGATCTACAATAGGAATTATTCTGAAAAGCCTTTAAGAAAAACTAGGTTCAAAGTTCAGACTTCCTGCCCATTCTGCCTCCGATGCCTATCCCGACTTTGACTTACAAATATCCCTCTTCGTTTCATCCGAACAGGCAAGAAGAACCGAAACAAAAGTCCAACAGAACCCGCTGCTGAGTCCACCGTGGAAGCCGCTCTGAGCAATGGACATGCCGAGAAGCCAGCTGCTGACGGAGATGCCGATGCCAATGCCAATGTGGCTGCTGACGACGTCGTCGGGGAGAAGCCGGTGGCTGCGGAAGCCACAGGCGACGGTCAAGTGGAGACAGAGGACATCGACCTAGACGCCCTGCATGATGTGAGCATCACGGTGAACATCAGCAGTCCCGGAGCGGACACCCTACTCGTGCAGCTGTCGAGCATGGAGCTGGTGCAGGAGATCCACCAGTTGCTTATGGATCGCGAGGAGACTTGCCACCGCACCTGTTTCTCGCTCCAGCTGGACAACGTGACGCTGGACCACTTCGCCGAGCTGAAGACCATCGAGCATCTGGAGCAGGGTTCCACCATCAAGGTGGTGGAGGAGCCGTATACAATGCGGGAGGCCCGCATCCATGTGCGCCACGTGCGGGATCTCCTCAAGAACCTCGATCCGGCGGATGCGTACAATGGCATCGATTGCACCTCGCTCACCTACCTGAACACAATCACTCAGGGCGATCTGCTGGACAAGAAGAAGACGCGTCCCGACTCCGTAGACTGCACTCCGCCGGAGTATGTGACACCGGGCGTCTTCGAGCCACCGCTGCTGCCACTGCATCCAAATGTGAAGAACGCCAAGGGGCCGCAGGCCCTCAAGGTACTGACCACGTCCGCCTGGAACCCGCCGCCCGGCCCCCGCAAGCTGCACGGCGATCTCATGTATCTGTACGTCGTCACCATGGAGGACAAGCGCTTCCACATCTCCGCCTGCTCCAAGGGCTTCTACATCAACCAGTCGACCGACGACACCTTCAACCCAAAGCCCGAGAATCCCAGCCACCTCAGCCACTCGCTGATCGATCTGCTGTCCCACATATCGCCATCGTTCCGCCGTGCCTTCCAGACCATCCAGAAGCGTCGCACCATGCGCCACGCCTTCGAGCGGGTGGCCACGCCCTATCAGGTGTACCAATGGGCCTCGCCCGTCCTGGAGCACACCGTGGACGCCATTCGGGCCGAGGATGCCTTCAGTTCCAAGCTGGGGTAGGTGTTAACTCCGTCGAAGATCCGTTTCTTGGCTTACGCACCTCCTAACTTACTTTATTCCCTTCCCTCTCGTAGCTACGAGGAGCACATCCCTGGACAGACGCGCGACTGGAACGAGGAGCTGCAGACGACACGGGAACTGCCACGCAAGACACTGCCAGAGCGCTTGCTGCGCGAGCGCGCCATCTTCAAGGTGCACGGCGACTTTGTGACCGCCGCCACGAGGGGCGCCATGGCTGTCATCGATGGCAACGTGCTGGCCATCAATCCCGGCGAGGACTCCAAGATGCAGATGTTTATCTGGAACAACATATTCTTCTCGCTGGGCTTCGACGTCCGGGACCACTACAAGGAGCTGGGCGGCGATGCAGCCGCCTTTGTGGCCCCGCGGTACGATCTGCATGGCGTGCGGGTCTACAACGCTGTGGACATTGAGGGTCTCTACACGCTGGGCACGGTGGTAATCGATTACCGTGGCTACCGCGTCACTGCCCAGTCCATCATACCCGGAATCCTGGAGCGAGAGCAGGAGCAGAGCGTAGTCTACGGCTCCATTGACTTTGGCAAGACTGTGCTGAGCCACCCCAAGTACTTGGATCTGCTGCGACAGGCGGGCAAGCACCTGAAGATCCTGCCCCATGCAGTTCTCAACGAGCGCGACGAGCCCGTGGAGCTGTGCTCCTCGGTGGAGTGCAAGGGCATCATCGGCAACGACGGCCGCCACTACATCCTCGATCTGTTGCGCACCTTCCCGCCGGACGTGAATTTCCTGAAGCTGCAGGACGTCCAGCTGAGCAAGGAGCTGGTCGATATGGGCTTCCCCGTCGAGCACCGCCACAAGCTGTGCTGCCTGCGACAGGAGCTGCTGGAGGCCTTCATTGAGGACAGGTATGTGAGCTTCATCCGAATAGCCGCCGTGCACCTGCAGCAGCTCAATGCGAAGAAGCAGTCGGAGAAGAGCGATGAGGAGAAGTCAGTGCCGGCCTTGGAGGGGGCGGACAAGCAGGCAAAGGAGAACGGAGCCGAGAAGACGGAGGAGGCTGGAGAGGAGGAAAAGGAAGATAAGAAGGAGGAACCCACTGCGGGCGCCACAAAGTCAGCGGAGGCCATGGTCAATGCTATTCGCGAAGCGCAGTCCAATGTGGCCACCTCCAACGAGGTGCAGGCCGCCGAGGTGGTCAAGCGGGCGTGTGCCGCCGTGGGGTCACTAAAGGAGAAGGAATTCGACTTCCGCTTCAATCCCGACGTCTTCTCGCCCGGCATTCGCCATGTGGACGGCGAGGAGGGCACCTGCAGCTCGCTGGCCAAGCAAAAGGTTCTCGTTCAGGACGCTGCCGAGTTCCTCGTTGTCAAGCAGATACCCGCCTTCATCAAGGAGCACCTGGCCCACTCCTCGCCGCCCATCGATGGCCAGAGCCTGACCGAGTCCCTGCACAGTCATGGCATAAACGTGCGCTACTTGGGCAAGGTCATCAAGCTACTGGGCCAGATGCCGCGCATGGGATACCTGTACAGGATCGCCATTCTCGAGCTGATCGTGCGGGCCACCAAGCACATCTACTACACCTACATGCAGAACACGGAGCCGCTGCACCTGTCCGCCGCCATCAGTCACTTCCTCAACTGTCTGCTCACCAACGGCCCCGTCAATCCCGCCGTCAGCAGCGAGGACGCGCACAAGAAGCGCGGTAACGGCGGCAAGCACAACAAGCACAAGTCCTCCAAGGGCGGCAAGGGCCAGCAGCAGCAGCAGGCGGCGGGTGGCAGCCAGAATGGCAGCTCTGGATCCGGATCCACGGCCTCATCGGCCTCCGACTGGACCCTGGTGACACCCCGCTCGCTGTGGCAGCAGATTAGGCGCGAGGCCAAGGCCTACTGGGACTGGGAGCTCGACTGCGACTCCATGGAGAGCGCAACGAGCAAGTTCGGCATCCTGCGGATCAGCCTGCTGCGCGCCTTCTGCCTCAAGGTGGGCATCCAGGTGCTGCTGCGCGAGTACAACTTCGAGTCCAAGCACAAGCCCACCTTCGGGGACGATGACATTGTCAACGTGTTCCCGGTGGTGAAGCACATCAGTCCACGGGCCACGGACGCCTACAACTTCTACACGACGGGCCAGGCCAAGATCCAGCAGGGCATGTTCAAGGAGGGCTACGAGCTGATCAGCGAGGCGCTCAATCTGCTAAACAACGTGTTTGGAGCGATGCACCAGGAGAACGGTTCCTGCCTGCGGATGCTAGCCAGGCTAAGCTACCTGCTGGGCGACGCCCAGGATGCGCTGGCCATCCAGCAGCGGGCGGTGATCATGAGCGAGCGCGTGAACGGCATTGACCATCCCTCGACCATTTTGGAATACGTAAGTGGGACTGGAGGTCCGTAAGGAGCAAGTAATCGTGAACAATGTTTCCCTCTCTCATAGACTCACTTATCACTCTATTCGTTTGCCAACGGACATGTGGGCATGTCCCTGAAACTGCTGTACCGAGCCCGCTACCTGATGGTGCTCATTTGCGGCGAGGATCATCCGGAGGTGGCCCTGATCGATGTAAGTTGCACTGCGCCCCTTAAAGGGTTCCCTGCTGATGTGAATTCTTTTTGTGGCAGAGCAACATTAGCTTGATTCTGCACGCCCTGGGAGAGTACGAGCTGTCGCTGCGATTCATCGAGCACGCCCTCAAGCTGAACCTGAAATACTTTGGCAACAAGGCCATGCACGTGGCGGTCAGCTATCACCTGATGGCCCGCACTCAGTCGTGCATGGGTGACTTCCGATCGGCACTGAACAACGAGAAGGAGACCTACTCCATCTACAAGTCACAGGTGGGTGGAATAATCATAAATATCCGGATGGAAATCAAGTTTATGTCCTCCTTTCTCTCTGTTGACAGTTGGGCGAGAAGCACGAAAAGACCAGGGACTCGGCCGAGTGCCTGCGCCTGCTGACCCAGCAGGCTGTGCTGCTGCAGCGCAAGATGAACGACATCTATTCCAATGGCAAGCTGACCAGCGATCTGCCGCCCATCCACATCACTCCGCCCTCGATGGGCTCCGTGCTGGACATGCTGAATACCATCAATGGAATTCTGTTTGTGCAGATTAGGTGAGGCGATAAGCTATAGGAGTACCAAGGTAACCCATACTAACTAAACCCCTGCCCGTACAGCCAAAAGGACATTGTCAAGGTGCGCAGCGAGATTGAGAAGCATTTCAAGGCCAACAGTGCCGAGAACGAGGTGAACGATGCCATCAAGTCCATTGTGGCTGCGGCCAACAACAATGGCGAGATCGTCGAGGCTGAGGCTCCCAAGGAGGACACAGCACCAGCAGCAGCAGCAGCGGCAGCGGACACGCAGCTAACGAACGGCGAGGAGACGCCGGCGGCTTCAAGTTGAACAACACTCCAGAGGCAAAGTAGTTGAAATCATCCCAAGAAAAGTCACAAAACCGAAAATTTGCCGCCTGTTCCGTTGCATTGTCTGTCGTCGTCGTCGTATCGTTAATCGTATATTTTGGGACTGAGCTAAATTAGAAGGCAGCGCAGGCTTTGAATACCAACAGCAAGGACCTGGGCCCTGCAAAATCCACAACTAACTAACATCGCAATAAAAAAAAACATAATTGTTTATGTTTTTCTCTAAGGCTGCTCTTGTACTGCTCACACACACACATCGCATCGTGTCTAGAAATACGCATAGAAGGCACCTACCTATCTACATACATATATATCCACTCTGGGATATAACTTAGACTAAACTATATCTATCAGCCACACTACCAAGCATCATCCTAATCCAACGACAAGCTTTCAAACCAACCAGCTGCGACAGAAGGGTGTCGTGTCGCGGATGTTTTAAAACGAGGAATATATAGTCTCTAGCTCATACAACATACATATATATGTTTTGTTATTCATTTGCAAGCCCGTCAAATGCCTTTTATAGTTTGTAATATGCATTGTTTTCTGTTGAATCAACTTTACAACGAGTGCAACTAAAGATACTTTACACAGTAACCTTAACCGTAAGGTGCGCCCCAATTGGAACAAGATGAAATATTGAATGATGATTACGTTTTTGTTATACAACTATCATACACAGATATATGTATATATATATATATATATATCGGAAATACATACTATATACACACATGTAATGCATACACTTTTGGGTCCTTGTGTGGCAAGGACATTTAATCATGAACAAAATTGTTTTTTATTATTCAAATGATCGACAAATCGGTCGAGCAAATAAAAATTAAGAAGCTGCCAAAACTGGACTCTGGGTTTTTTTTTCAAAACTTTCCAAAGACACTATAAGTACTAAGACGCCGAACGCTATACAATTTTTCTTAGCTTAGGCTGTAGCAATGCAGCCTAATCCGTATGTACACGCACAGTCGTCGGCCGCCGCTGTATGCGGTTGCCATGGAGACTGAGCGGCTATAGAGCGCGCTCTCCATGGCATAACTATAGTATGTAACCTCATCAGCTCCGATGAGGACTCTAAATATATTCAGATACATGCGCTAGAAAGAGATAGCAAGCGAACGACAGCACAAATAGAGTCCTCAAAAGAGGGCAATTCTCTCGACGAGGCTTCGATAGTTATGCCATGCTCTCAACTTTGTGAGAGCGGAAGAGCAGGACAGCGCGAGAGCGGCACATCGGGAGAGCTCGCCCAAAAGCTGAAAAATTGGCTCGCATATTGCATATCAAATGTATGGTCGTTATTCATCTTAGTACTTTTATTCGAGAACCTAAAGATAAATGGGTGGCTGGTGAGTGGTGGGGGATATTACATACAGTAAGAGAATACTGGAATGAACATAGAGTCTAAAAATGCAGATTTGTATTCCCGAAAGACAAAAGCTTTCCCGTCTACTTTCGTTTCCGGCACTTGTTGCGTCCCTTTCGTCTCCTGCCCGGCGTCTTGTTTGGCGATTTGCCATTTTTCGCCGTCGTAGCCGCCTGCCCCGGCTGCTGTTGCTGGGCCGTCGCCGTCTTGGGCGTTGTTCCACCCGCTCCGCCAGCATTGGCGGAGCCTGCGGCGGCTACATTGCTCTGCTTATTAATCCTGTTAGCTGCGCCCTGGCCGCTGACCTTCTTCGAGGGCAGCAGATGCTGGCTAACCAGCTCGCCCAGTACGCCCTGGTGGGCCAGCATGGAGAGGAAGGTGCAGATGAACTTGTCGTAGTTGTGAGTGCGCCGACTGGCGTCCACCTTGAACATGTGTCGGCGGTCGTTCTCGTCGGCCAGATGCTGCTCGTTGATGGCTATCTCGGTGTCCAGGTTCTTCAGCAGCGACTGCAGATCCCGGGCAGTAAAGGCGCTCGGCTCCAGAAGCGTGGTGGGTGTGTCCGGGCGTTGCGAATCGCCGTTGCCCGATTCTCCCTGCTCGTCCGCCTTGAGGAGCTTCTGTAGGGTGCCGGAGACAATTGCCTGATTGGTGCGCAGCATCTTCAGCTTATGTGTTATGGCGATCCGCCTGTCGGGCACCACGGCCATCAGGTTAAAGCGTATGTCCTGTTCCCCAGTGGCGATTCCCAGGCGCTCGGCCATCACACGCCGAAACTTGTCCGTCCAGTCCTCGCTATCCTCCCATCCGCCGTGGTTCATGGGATAGGGCTTCAGGCCGTCCAGCTCGAACAGCTGTCCGTTGATGGGCACAAAGCTGACGAAGTGAAACGCCTCGCCGGTAAAGCGACAGCTGGCGACACCGGCTCCTGTCCGCTCCAGGCGGCGCCGAGCCTGCGGCATGGCATGTGAGTTATGGGCGCAGGCCAGCTCCGGAGTGTTGCCAATGGCCAGGCCCTTGTTCTCGGGACTCATGCCCTTGGTGTGGGCCTTAAGGCGACTGAGGGTGTCGCCGAGCTGCAGATTGTTCTCGTTGCAGTTCAGGAGAACGGAGAGCAGGGCGTGAGTAGCACAGCTATTGGGCACCACTTGCTGAGCAAAGAAAATGCTGGAAATGGCCTCTTCGTCCTTCACAAAGATCTCGGCGGTGGTCTCCACAATCTTGCGCCTCGCCCGTCGCTCTTCGATCCAGCGAAAGAGGAAAATAAAGCCATAGGGACTCTCGATGGGCTTCTGCAGGTCATACACCTCCTCCACCTGCACGTCGTGGCCTGGAAAAGGGAGGAGCTTGTTAGTTGTTTGGAGAGCGGGTTCGATTATCACCAATTACAGCCGAAATCCTCTAAGAGAAGGGTAAAGAGACCAGGGTCGGACTCTAGCTCCAGCCAACCGTCTGCCAGTTGGGCCATGGGCATGGTAGTGGCTCCAGATGTAGTTGCCAGGAGGGTGTTGTTAATGACACTGCTAGCGCTATTGGTGGCGGCCGCTGACGCCACTTGGGGCCCACCAGTTCCACCTCCAGCTACGTTCATTTTGTATTTTACGGAACAGCTCCGATTCAAACTGGGGAAATTGTGTTTAGTTTGTTTACTTTTAGTTACGGGATGCGGAAGTCGCTTCAACGGACTCCCTTGTCTGGAATTAAGCTAGGAGCAAGTTTAGAGCTGAAAGAACATTATTATTAAGATAACAGCCGGTTTAAATAAATATAAAACGTAATTTAGGTATTTTCAAAGGCGGCTTTTGCTATTTCTTTGCAACAAAATGAGGTAGCCGTTCAAGGAATTTAAGGGTAACTAAGGCATAGCTTACAATTTTCTTCGAGTTTTGAAAGCACGTGCACTGCAGCAAGTTCCTTAAATTCTATAATTCATTTTTAATTTTAACAAAAACAGTTTCCACCAAATTTTTCTGTGAAAAGTGTGCCCGTCGCTGAGCAGTTATTACACCTTAACGCCTCGCTTGAGAGTTGCACCCCCGTCAACGTTTCCTGGCGAATGGCACTGGGGGGTTCATTGATCTGGCAACAGTGTCGGGAGTTTATAGTCAGCTGTTTATTGACGTAACTTTTACTTTTCCCCCAAAACTTTACCAAATTCTGGTTTATTGAAATGGTACGCCCAACACTTATCAACATGGCCAAGCGAGTGCCGCTCATTAACTTCCGCAAGGGCGGCGGTGGAGCGGCGGCCGGTGCCCAGTCCGCAAACCAGCAGGCAAGTTCCCAGCCAGCAGGAGGCAAAAAGGTTAACTCTTTCAGTTCACTTACCACAACGATATCTCTCCCTTCCTGCAATTGACTAATTCCTCTCCTCTGATTTACCCAGTTGGCCGGTGGTCCCGCCATCGAGGATTATGACCTGCCGGCCCGCTTCGCCCGCAAGCCCATCGACAAGGAGGAGGCGGAGTACATCAACAACGGTGGACCGCCTAAATAAGGAGCTACAAAGTGTCGCGCTTGTAAAATAAAATTGTGTTGAAACTCATACTGTCGCCGCTGATTAAGCAATCATCCGTTTATCATATAACCACGCATGTTTAGTGTAAATTATTGAAACCAGAATTAAACCACAACAAAATCGAGCTGCCAGAAGTTTAAAACTGCCGACTGTCTCGCTGTGAATGGCAATTGGGGCTAAAAGATGAGAGAGATGTCGGACTTATAACCGTATGTTCTGCCAAATCGGGCTGTTTTTTCATGGCCAACGGCGGGGAATATAAAATTTAAGAAAATCGGGAATACGGAGCTGAAGCTTATCCCACAGTATTCGAAAAACCTCCCTGATCTTAGATGTGCCTGAATAAAATTAACAAAATATTAACAATTAAATAAGCCAGAAATCCCGCTGTTTGAATTTTCCTAGCCATGCTCATTAAGAAAGCCAGATTTTACGGAATATAAGCTAAACTGGCAACACTGCCATCGAAAGCTTTGAGTGTAGTGCAGCCCTGTTTATACAAAAGCGAAATATAAAATCTCAAATTTTCTACTTCCTCCAAGTGAAACGGACGTGCTTTTCCCACTCGCACACAGCCCAGCGAACGATCGTCTCCGCTCATTTGTTTGTGCTCCAACCTGCCACCACCGCCCGCCAGCGATCGACCCCCCGCCCAGTCCGCGTGCTTCGTCGCGAACAAAGAGTGGAAAATTTCCAAGTCAGCTGAAAGCGAGAAGAACCTTTTGGCGTTTATCGGGCCGGGAACACAGGGTTTCTAGCTGCCCACCTACACCCCCAACCGGATCGGCTTCGTCCCCTCCCAGCTGGATGGGTGTGATTCGTCGTAGTATGCAAGAGAACTGCGTCAACAAGGACTGTCTGGGTCTCCGCAAACGTGTCTGTGGTCTGCACCAAACCTGGAAGTGGCTGCACCAGACGCCCGCCCTGCACGAATATCTCATCTCGAACAGCTCCGTGGCTGCAAACACAACGCGCATCAGCGAGCCCGCAGTCTAAAGTCCACGCAAAGACCGATCAAAGCCATCTAAACCAAAACGAATACAGCGTAGCGTAGATAGATAAGTAGACACCCCACAGCACATAACCTAAAGACGAGCGCACAGACAGCCAGAACATCATCAGCTGGCCATAAACCCGTCCGTCCCGACCAGAGCTTTTGCCGACCACCGACACACAGTTGACCTTGTTTCGCTTGCAAGTGCATTGCGCCGCTCTCGTCGTCGTCGTCGCAGCTCACCAGCACCTGGCAACAGACCCAACGCACACACACCTTCACTTCCTTGTGAGAGCAATCCAAGATGAGCGTGCTCTTGCGTCGCAATTCCAGCCAGCTGCGGCTGCTGCTCTCGTCCGGCGGCCAGGTCACGCGCCTCGCCTCCACCGCCACTGAGGGCAGCGGAGAGCCGCCGGCACCAGCTGTTGCCAGGCAGGAGACAAAGAAGACCCAGAACAAGCGTCAGCCGCCGCCCGTGGTGCCCGATTCCGATATCAAGAAGTCTGTGTTCATCTCACAGTCCAGCGATGTGTTCACCAACTTGGCGCTGGAGGATTGGCTGTACAAGAACTTTGACTTTAGCCACCACCACGTCCTGCTGCTGTGGGCCAACGATCCGTGCGTGGTGATTGGCCGCCACCAGAATCCCTTCACGGAGGCCAATGTCTCCCAGTTGGTGGAGCGCGGCATCACGCTGGCCCGCCGGAACAGCGGCGGCGGAGCAGTGTACCATGATCTGGGCAACCTTAACTGCACGTTCTTCTCGCCGAGAGAGCGGTACGATCGCAAGTACAACCTAAACATCGTGACCAGGGCCTTGTTCCGCGAGTGGGCCATCAAGGCGGAGATCAATGAGCGCGACGACATTGTTGTGATGAACAAGAAGGTGAGTGGTGCGGCAGGGAAGAGTGCGGCTGACGGGCTGTTATCAGTAAGGGATCAGGCGACCCCTCGCTGGCGTCAGACCACTTAAATAGCAGCTGGGCTCAGCGCATCTGGTCTTTGTTTCTGGTCGGCCACTTAACCGAGTTTCGCCCTTGCTCTCGATTACAGATTTCCGGAACGGCCGCCAAGCTGGGGCAACCTAACTCGTACCACCACTGCACGATCCTGGCCAGCGCCAACAAGCTGCACTTGGGGGAGTCTCTGGTGCGGGAGAAGGCCAACTACATCAGTCGGGCCACTGCTTCGGTGCCGTCGCCCATTCGCAATCTGGTGGATGTGAACCGCACGGTGAATGTGGCTCAGCTGCGCTCCGCCGTGGGCTACGAGTACTTGCGAACGGCGGCCACCACTTTGGAGGATGGCGGCAGTGCCCAGACGATGAAGCAGCGCGGCTTTCAGCTAATCAATCCCACCGAGAAGTGGTTCCCTGGCATCGACGAGCTGCGCGCCAGCTATAGCTCCTGGGATTGGGTGATTGGCAAGACGCCCAGCTTTACGGTGGAGAAGGATCTGGAGGTCAAGGGACACGACGAGGACATGAAGCTAAAACTGAGCGTGGCCGTGGAGGGCGTAAGTTATTGAGCCTAAAGCCTGTATGAATCAATCAATCAATGTCTTGGTTTCCAGGGACTGATGAAGGAGATCGGCTTGCAATTGCCGCAGAGCGAGCAGCTCGTTCCGGTGGTCACTCCGCTCCAGGGCAAACCCTACACCGAGGCGAACCTGAATGGGATCCTGGGCGCCCTGAAGCTCGTCAACGCTTCGAATGTGAAGCAGGCCATAAATGGCACCGCTTGATTATTACTGTTGTGTTAGCTCGAAAAAAAGTTAAAAAAAAGAAAAAAAGAAACTAATATCCTTTATGTAGTTTTGCTAACATAGACGTAGTCCTTCCTTCCAAGAAACCATATTACTAATATAGTATTTAAGCGTATTACACTGCAAACCATATATACTTTTGTTATCCCGTTTTTGTATAAAAAGAACTGCAATAAAATGTTGAAACATTTTTAAATATTAAGCCAAAGACGCTAGAAGTACTAAGACGCCGAACGCCACACGCATTTTTCGCTTAGGCTGTAGCAATGCAGCCTAATCCGTATGTACACACACACACACACTCACAGTCGTCGGCCGCCGCTGTATACGGTTGCCATGGAGACTGAGAGAGTGAGCGGCTATAGAGCGCGCTCTCGATGGCATAACTATAGGAGGTAGTCTCATCAGCTTTCTAGAGGATTCTAAATATATTCAGAGACATGCGCTAGAAAGAGATAGCAAGCGAAGGACAGCACAAATAGAGTCCTTAAGAGAGGACAGTTCCCTCGACGAGGCTTCAATAGTTATGCCATGCTCTTAACTTTGTGAGAGCGGATGAGCAGGACAGCGCGAGAGCTCGCCCAAAACCTGAAAATTGGCTCGCATATTGCAAATCAAATGTATGGTCGTTACTAATCTTAGTACTTCTAGTGTATTTGATTAAGCACTGATCGTAAATCGGAGGAAGCGGGTATCGCATTTAAAAGAGTTTTCTATTTTTATTTCGATTAACCAATAATATAAAACAAAACGGATTTGTAAACATGAATACAAAGTCAACGTGATTTAAGGCACACTTGTTTCGCTATCTTTTGACACAAAGTTGCATATATATAAGGTAGATTACAAACTATACATATAAATGGAGGGACTCGCGCAATACTAGGACACGGGGCATGGATAACAAGCGTGATCTGCGAGTCCCTTTAATACGCCACAAATCGGAATAGAATAAGAGAATCCTATATTGATGGAAATTGCACTCTGGAAACGGACACGGTAAACAGGGAGAGAGAGAGGGGACTGTCGGCTTAGATGTGAACAGTTTGCACCAACTCCGGCAGGTTCTGGTAGTCAGGATCGCGGGCAAAAAACTCCATGAGATAGGCAAAGGTGGGCCGGTCCTTGGGACGCTCCTTCCAGCAGCTCTGCATCACGGCATAGATGTAGGCCGGGCAGAGATTGGGCTGTGGCAATCGCTCGCCGCTGTCCACCAGCTTGATGGCATCCACATTGGATATCTCGCCGTAGGGCGGGGCTCCCAAGGCAAACATCTCCCAAATGGTCACGCCAAAGGACCACACATCGCTGGCATGCGAGAAGATGCCAAGGTTGAAGCTCTCCGGGGCATACCATCGGATGGGCCAGCGGCCGCCTTGGGTGAACTGGTACTCGGTGCTGCCGGGCCTCAAGGATCGCGACATGCCAAAGTCACTGATCTTGGCCTGCTGCCGGGCGGTCAGCAGTATGTTCCTGGCAGCCAGATCGCGGTGTACAAAATGCTGAGATTCCAGATAGTGCATCCCTGATGTAAAAAGAGGGTTGGAGACATTATTTAATCTAGGGATCTAGGGATACTCTTAGTTTCCACCTACCACAGGCGATCTGGGAGGCCCAGACCTTGAGCTCCGAATTGGCGCTGATCTCGGGGCCGTGGTCCAGGACAAACTGCAACATGGAGCCCAGCGGAGCCAGCTCCTGTACCATCATCAGCATCTCACCCTTGGAGATGCCGATCAGACGGACAATGCACTTGTGCTCCAGCCGTATCATCACGGCTGCTTCGCGCAGGAACTCCTGCTTGTTGCTGTGCTCGTCGCTGAGCATCTTGATGGCCACCTCCACGCGTGATTCCTCGCCAGAAGCGCCCTTTTTCACCAGCCAACCGCTGTGCACAGAACCAAACTCGCCGTGTCCAATCTCCCGCTCCAACACCAGATTCTCCGGCTCTATGAAGAACCTCACCCTCAGGGCGCTGGATGTGAGTGTGGTTGCTGTTCCGCTGCACTTCCGTTGCAGGTAGCCGGCCATCTCACTCTCCGTGGAGGCGGTGGAAATGACGGAGTTGAGACGCGCCGCAGCTGGGACCTTGATCATCGGCTGATCCAACACCGAGAGCACATCGACTGTGGGCTGGTACCCATTGACGCCGCACAGGACAGCGCGCTCACGCTCAATGGCCACGTCGCTCTTGGTGAAATACTCAACTTCGGCTTCAGTCTTTTGGGCAATGGGCGGCGGCAGGTCCATCTCAATGGGCGTGTTGTTCCTGGGCACGTTGTACAGCTCCCCGCTGGCTGGGGCCACCACGATGCCGCCGTCCGCATTGAAGGTGGAGAACTCCGTGGAAAAGGATAGGCTCTTTAGCATGGGAGCGGCTGCCTGCAGCTCTTGCTCCGTCCTGGCCAGCGATCCGCTCACACTGCTCTCGGACTCGCTCCGCTTGCCCTTGGACTTGCTCTTGCGCAGGCTGTTCATGTCGAAGAGCGCCTTCTTGGGGCTGGTCAAGCGCAGCGTGTTGAACATGGAGCTGCTGTTCTCCTTCTGCTTCTTCTTTGCTATGGTCAGAGCGGGCACATGCGGATGGGCATGATGGGAGGAGGAATGGGAGTGCGGAGACACGGGCGTGGGCGTGGGCGGCGTCGCTGGCGGAGTGGTCCTAGGCTTCACCGAGGATCGTGGTATGGTGGCAAACGATGGCACCTCCGGCTTGGGCTGGGGCGGTACAGGGAACTTGAGGCTCACAGGCAGTCCGTACGAGAAGCGCATAAAATGCGATATCAAATGCTCCAGACTGGGCCAATAGGGGCCGTCGTCAATGTACAGAAACTTTGACTGCAAGGGAGAGATAGTCCATTAGTATGAAGTACACCTGCTGGCTGCAGGATTACTCACCCCTCCGGACTGCAACTTGACACCGTTCTGGTAGAGATCTGCCTGCGAGATACGAAAGTTCTTGACCATTTGGTCGCCGCTGAGCAGGGTTAGCACCAATCCGGAGGCCGCTGGCGACTCTGAGTAGCGAACCAGAAAGCATCCGGAGGTGTCCAGCTCCGGCTGACTCACCAGCAGCTCCTTGGCATGCTTCTTGAGTATGGCAACGGCCTCGTCTCTGGTCAGGGTGCCGTGATACCACTGCTCCCTGGTGCTGCTGGCCGGCGGAAGCTTGTAGTTCATCAGGAACTCTTCCACCGACGTTTGGCCCGCCTCCTTGGCCAGATCGAAGGGGAACTCACCCGAGCTGGTCCTCGGCAGCGGCGGCGCTTCGGCCAAGAGCAGTTCCTGCACAGCCTCCAGGTTGCCGTGCTTGGCCGCCTCGTGCAGCGGCACATAGCCGTTCTCTATGTTCCTGCCCTGGACATTGGCCTGTGCGGCGATAAGGGTGCGTATGAAGCTGGCCGGCTTGGAGCGAGCGGCGTACTAAGGCGTGGGATGGGATTAAAACAAAAACACTCACTGCCGCGAATAGGGAGTGACTCACGTGCAGGGGCTGGCAGCCAAAGGAGTCGGAGCTGTTCACCTGGACCTTTGCATTGAGCAGTTCCTTCAGGATATCCTCGTCCGAGTAGAGCGCTGCCAGATGCAACGCCGTCTGTCCGTCCTGGTTCTTGGCGTCAAAGTTGCGGTAGCCGCACTTGAGCAGCTCGAAGACCACCTTGCTCTCGTTCTTGGCGGTGGCGCGGTGCAGCAGATTGGTCACTCCATGGCTGCGGGTGTTGTGCGGCGGCGGATCTCGGATAAGGGGCACCGTCAGCTTGGTGGGCAGTCCATTGGCCGCCTGCTGGTAGTAGTCGACCAGCGTGTCCAGGCCGTGCAGGATCTTGGTCTGCACCTTGTCGTCGATGGAGAAGAAGGCATCCTCGCCGCCATGTCGTCGCACCTGGTAGTGGCACACCTCCGCCTGGCACAGTAGGCTCAGCACAAAGTCACCCGCCGCCGTGCTGCTCTCCCGGACCAGGAACGTTCCGTCCTCGTAACCTGTTGATCATATTGCCACAAGCAATTACAATTCATTAGTCTTCGGTGCTCCCTCCACCACGCCCACATATCCATGGGGCCTCTCCTGCGCACTTGCCTTGCTTGAGCAGATCGTCGGCTGCCTCGCGGGACAGGCTGCCGTGGTACCACTTCATGGGATCACAATCGCGACTCATTGTTGGCCCATTTGCTCCAAATTCCCGATTTTTTGTTAATTTCGAGATCTCTTGTGGGTTTACTCCGTGTGGTGTGACCGTTCGTTGTTGTGGCACTGATCACCAACAGGTGGGCAGCCCCAGGGCTGCATAGTGCAATCGAGGTGGCAGTTCTTCAGCTTTACAGCTGACGATCTACGGCGGGTTTTTAAAATTGTTATTAATCTATGGATCGTTCGTTGATTAAAGGCTTTTAGTTTATGAGTAAGCTAAAATAGACAATATACCACAAGTTATCTAATTATTACGCCCACATTGCTTATCTAAATGTTCCTTATTATGATCACTGACTCATAATCAGCTCTAGTTTAACTAGATTAAAGATCATCCCTGCAGTGAGTCATAATTAATGTGATAATCTTAATGTATATTATTATTGTGGTATTGTTTTATTATTATAATCAGTACCTCCTACAAAATACTTACATTTAGTTAGAAATTTGCATTGCAATAATGGAGCCATTTCTACTCTATACTATATTCTTGATCAGCATCAACAACCGATGCGATCTGGCCATATCTGTTTATATTCAAACCAGGTAGAGATAGTACACACATAAAAGACGTTTGATTAATATAATTATATATTATAATTTATAATTAAAAAGCCACCAAACCCAGTAAAGAAAAAACAGACTTTCAGTAATAGTTTCACTTTTGTTTTGTATTTAAATTTTCTTGTTTTTTTTTTATTTTTGTTTTGTTTCTGTTTGTGGTCTCTTTTTATTTTCATTTTATGGAGGCGCTACTAAAACAATGTATATTAAATTATGGGCGATTATGTTAGATTAATTTTTGTTTGCTTTCTCCTCGAATTCGTTTGCTTGCTGCAGGTTATGTGAGAATAGTCTTAAGCATTTAAAAAACGACTAAACGCTAGGATACACGGCATTAAAATTAATACAAAAGTTTAGGTTATGATATATATATATTTATAAACATTCAATGTTGTCATCCTTTCGAATTGGTATATGTTATATGTTGTTGTATGCTGCTGTAGTAGGTTCTTCTTTTCGTATTCATTACAATGTACAAAAAAAGCAATTCAATTCATTTCTTGCGGACTTCAGGCTGCTGCTAAACGTTTTTCGCTTCTCAGTTTTCGATTTCCTAGTAAGTATTGTGGCAACTTAAGTGACTAACTAACTAACGCGGTAGATAGCTACATCATATACATACATACACGAAGAATACATAATTGTCCCCCCAAAAAAGATATACACACCACACTCGCTCCGAGCAGCCCTAAAAGAACTAGAACTTATTGGCTAAATTAGGCTTAAGCGCTTAGCATTTTCAGTTGGTTTTTAGTCTCGACTCTGCTGCTGCTGGCGTTGGTATTGGTATTGGGCCTTAGCCTTATATTCCAGCGCAACTTTAGTATTATTATTTTTCGAAACTAATTGGAAAACAAAGAATTTCTTGTGTTTCGATAGAAAGTTCCTTTTAAAGAGTTGGTGGATGTGACAAGGAATTTTGATCTCTCTAATGTCCACTATCTAGGCTTGGTTCCTTGATGATCGATCGTATCTGTTTGGTGTGGTTTCGGCTGCTGCTATTGATTGATGATGGGGCTCCTGCTTGGTCCTTCTGGCTTGGCGGCTGCTACTGCTGCTTCTTCGCTCCAATTAAAAGTAACTAGATTCTAATGTAGAACAAAATGGTTAAACGTATCGTAATATATCGAAGCATTTCAAGAAATCCGACTTCTTCTACTTCTTGGTTTTGTTAATAATGTTCTTCTGCCTTTACACATTTATGACTTTTTCTTTGTTGATATACGTGTTGGGTTTTTGCCTTATTAATTAGCTATTGAAGAGAGCTTTTGGGAAACTCCGTTCACAGTCTTGGATTTAAGGACATCATTTTCATATGAAAAGACAGTTTCCTTGCCATTTTCGACGACCCTGCAAAGGGAAAGGAGATACCATTAAAGCAACGATCGTTTTGCATGAAGGGCTTGCTCCTCCTACCGCTTTGTCATCAGTTTTTTGCCGTTGACAAACACCGTCGAGGTGGAGGTGCGCTTGACACCGGCGCTGGGGCCACTGGAGATGTGGGTGACGTCACTGCTGCCATTGCTACTGGACATCGATGAGAACGAGGTGAAGCCGCTGGTGGGCATAAAGAAGTCCATCATCGAGTAGTTGAGCATGGGTGGATGGGTGGAGAACGGGCTGGCCAATTTGTGCTGGTGATGGTGATGGTGGTGGCGCGAAGCTCCCGAGCTGCCGCCATTGCGTCGACTGCTGCTCGAGCCGCTCGTCGTGCCGCCATTTGAGTATCCATTGGCATCTGCGAAATCGGTTATCTTGAGGATTAGCTGACCAAGGCAGTGGCTGAGCACTCTTCTTACCTCTGAAAAAGTCGGCGAAGGGCGAGTTGACGCCGAAGAATTCCCGGAACACCTCCTCTGGCGGTCTGAATACAAACGGAAAGCCGCCCATAATATCAAAGTCATCGAAGTCGTGAGTGTTGTAGTGATGGCGGGTATGCGAGCGACTCTGGCCACGATCACTCAGACCATCCTTGCCGTACTCATCGTAGATGCGACGCTTCTTCTCTGTGGAACAGAAGGGAAAAACAAGGTTAGGTTAAAGGGAAATAGCAGTGGCATTGTAAAGGATTAGTAAAAAAAAACACTCGAGCTCTGCCTGGGTTAGCATAGGCCTAAAACATATGGCCCGTAAAACAGCGTTTAGTTGCAGATAAAAAACACAAACGGAACAAACAACAGGATGCGCCAGGATGTGGTCAGTCTGTCAGCCAAAAAACAAAAAGAAACCAAAAAACAATTGCAACGCTTCTGCTTCTGGCTTTACCAAACAGCTTGTGAAACGGCGTGCCCTCGAATATGTTGCGGAAGGTGAAGGCCTGGTAGCGGTTGCCGGTCCGCCTGCCGGACCCAGATCCGTAGCCACCAGAGCTCGGATAGTAGTCGTAGTCGTAGTCCCGGCCATAGGCCGAGGATCCACCGCTTCCACCAGTGCGATGATAGCGGGAGTAGGCGCTGCTGCTGTTGCTGCTGGCCGAGGATTTGTGCAGCGTGGAACGAGAGTCGTAGAGCCTGCGCTTACGTGCTAAACACACAAATGGAGACTTAGCATTGGTACCGCCACGGATCTAGGAGCGCCCATCACGTGACCCATTTACCCCTAAATGGACTTGGAAGTACACCTTACTTCTGTTGGGGTTCTGGCACTTACCATCGGACAGGACTTCGTAGGCCTCGGAAAGCTCGCGGAAGCGTTTGTTGGCCTCCTCCACGTTGTCGGGATTCTTGTCTGGATGCCATTTCAGTGCCAATTTTCTGTATCTGTTGGGCGAAGAATAATATCAAGAGATTGTTATATATATATAATCAGCAGCTTCCCGTCTTTTTCCTTTGTGTATTTTGATTAATTTAAGTAGCTACCACTCGTACTGCAACCCAATAAAAACGCCTTGTCAACATAATAAAGAAAAATAATACGTTTTTCGATAAGCAGGAAACTTAATTAACATCAATTCTCATGATATTGCTAATAAAACAAAGGGGATTCACCCGAAAACTCAATTCATTCGATTAAGACATGGGTCGGCTTTCGGCCGGATGTCAGTCAGTAGGACTTCCTTGGAAGCATGTACGAGTTTTGCTGAACTTTGATTATTTGTGTACACTTACGCCTTCTTCACTTCACTGTCGGTGGCCGAGCGCGCCACATCCAAAACCTTGTAGTAGTCCACCATTCTGCAGATCTGGCTCCGACTGTTTCCGCGTTTATTTACTCAGTTGTTGCTGCTTGCTGCTTGCCGGCCCACAAAATTGCAATCCAATGCGATTTCTTCTATTATCTCGGATCCCAGTTGGTCGTCTGCAAAAATCATAAAATAATCCAAAATTATTAAGGGCACCGATTGATTTAAACACTGTTGTGTGGTTACTTTGGGCACCATTTGGCAGAACTCAATTTCGGATTTGTTTTTGATTTACTGGAAAAGCAAAGGCTAAATGAAAAACATAAACAAATAGAGAGAAGCAGCACACACCCAAACCCGAACGAATGGGAGTATAAAGCAAAGTCAAAGACAGCTTGGTTTGCATTGGGCTGCCGCCGACACTTTTCGATTTTTTCGAGTTCAATGTCGTTCGAAAACCCCATTATGCCATCGCCCACACACGCAAACTACGAAAGAGAGACAGCACAAATACACTGACAAAAATGGGTTTAAATAGATCATGATACAAGCGAGACAAGTGTCTGAAGATTTATCAACAAATTGTTTAAACAAAATTTAAGATAAGCAGATAATTTGTTTCTTATTAAACAAGATTTTGTGCTCTTATAATCGAAAAAGAGCATGTAAAATGTAAAATTCATATATAAAATATGGCAGCTATATGATATATTGGTCCGATTTCAATGAAATTTCTAGGGTGTGTCAATAATTATATTATATATAGGGGCACAAATAAAGTGTCATTCAAATATCTTAAGAAACAGCGAAAATATGCCAATTTTTCTCGATCGTTTCTATGTCAGCTATAGGATATAGTAGTCCGTTCCGACATATATTCCGCTTGCAAAAGATATAAGACTATGCTGAAAGTTTTAGACCGATAGTTAAAAAAACTGAGAGACTAGTTTGCATATAAACCGACAGATAGACGGACAGGGCTAGATTATCAAGAATATACATACTTTATGGCAAAACTATAATACCCTGCAAGGGTATTATAGAGATGGGTCACCCTAGTAATTTTGAATTTGAGTGATAATGCAAATTCAGCATCTACAGAATAGATTTGCAGTGTAGACCGCATAGAGGAAAATAAATAGAGTGCGAGAGGGAGAGGTGGAAAACAAGGCGCATGTGTAGGGCGCTCAGTTAGCCGTCCATCAACTTTTGGGGCAAAGTTACTCAAGCGTTTGTCCCCCATACTCCCGTTCCCCACCTTCACCTTCTTTATCTCCCATTTGCCCCCCCCTCATTTTCGTGCAAAATAGTCGCTAATTTTATTTAATTTGTATTGTTGTTGCCGCCGCCGCCGTCGCCGCTGGTTGTCATGCAGGCCCCTTGACATAAATTTGGCTTGATTTCACGCGCGAGTGTTTTTTATCAAACATTACAGCGGGGCAATTGTTTGAGGTTCATTGTTGTTTCTGTTAAGGAAAGTGCTTGGCTTAAATTAGCCCTGCGGCCAAGTGACATGACATTTTGCATTAACACACTCAAAAGCCAACGACGACGACGATGAACTGAAACTGAACTTCAAAGCCCGCTGGTCGACTGACCAACATCGACGGTTATTATCGATGGGTTGTTTATGTTGCCAATGATGTGGGTTGTATCTTGGGGCTCGGTTCTTATGGGCGGCTCACTCGATTTGCTCGTGGAGATACACTTATGTATATAAATGTATGTATATATTTTTCTCATTTTTTTGTGATCTAATTTATGGCTTTCGATGCGGTGCGTGTGCGTAGCGTCACATAAATTTGTCTATTAGAACAGATTCACGCGCTAAAAACGAAACGGATTAGCGATATCTTGTATACATATATTTATATACTGTGCAGGATAGTATAGACATGGAATAGTTATATCATTTTGTCCAGAGATGATGGTTCCCAACCATATTTTTTAATTTTGCCTGAATACTTGAAATATTCTTAACTCTTTCAGTCACTTAGAAGGCTTGCTTAAATTCCCATAATTTAAGGCTTAAAATGAACAAAACTTCCCTACTAACACACATAAAATAAGTTCTTATGGTATTGGCCCAACCTACCCCTTTTTAGAAGCAAATAAAGAAAGCAATGTGAAACCTTAAAGGTGCTTCCTGAGCAGGCCTGATAAAATAGGACCTTACAGGCAGGTTCCACCGAGATTTGAACTCGGATCGCTGGATTCAGAGTCCAGAGTGCTAACCATTACACCATGGAACCACCGCATGGCCATGAGCCATTTTCCCATTTTCTGGCCACCAGAATCGCAGTGCGCATGCTGCAAACGGGTGGAAAAGGGACAGCAAGGGACCAACCAAGTTACAAAGGCTCTTGAACCCGTCGGCGCCATTCGACCCATTAAGTATGTATGTTCGAATATTCACCCACTTTCGCTTTCGCTGCCTGCATTTCCTTGCTACCAAGCTGCCAAAGTGTGTGTGTGTTTCTCAGGTCTGTGGGATTAGTGCTTTCACACATGTTGCAATAGATTTAATACTTCGCGAGATTATAAATACTGAAATCGAAAAAGAATTCTGCAGCAAGAAAGTAGAAATAACATAGATAAATTTAAATGAATTCCCTCTTTTTTATTTATACTAACAAGTTGCCCCGTTTATATACGAGCATATATAGATAGCTGGTTATATAGAGACCGACCCGTAGATATAGCCGATAGTCGGTGTGTGTGTGCGTAGTTTATTCGCTTTGCGGCTGCCTATATACCTGTTGACATATTCGGCAAATTCTAGGTCGTAGGTGTAGGAACTTGTAGCATTGTCTAAAAGCAGCAAATGACGACGACGACGACGCGACTGTCGCTGACGTTTCTGCCTGCTGGCCAGCCATCCGCATGACACACACACGTCAGAGGAGCCGAGGAGGAGCTGGTGAGGCGGCAGGTGAGGAGACAGGTGGATCTGGATGCGGATGCCAGAGAGGAGAAGGAGGAGGAGGAAGAGTCATTGGAAGACCAACCTGCTTGCTGTGGCTTGGATTTCACTGCCAACCGCTGACTCAAGCCGCATGGAATCGTTTGGAATTAAAGCTAAAAACTACAAAAAAAAAACCACTGGCTATCGACGAGACCATATCTCTGTAGCAGTCACTCACTCAGCACCTTGCCATCGTTCTGTGGGCGTCTGCGGCATTTAAGGCATTTGCCGGTTCTGTCAGACAGCTCTCGCAGGCCCGAAGATTGCTTTGGTCTAAAGTATCTATCAGATGCCCTTGCAGTAGCAGATGGTTCTATAAAAATGAAGTTTAATTTGACACAGAAAAACGTATATCCTAATCCCTGACTCTTTTCTGTCTTTATTTAATAGTTCCACGAACACTTAAGTTTATATATTAAAATAACGAAGAGACACCGTAATGTAAATGAGGAAATTAAGGCATTTACAACAGCCAAACGAATAAGGCAGTCAGAACTGGTTTCTAAAGATCAGACCAACTTCATCACTGCCATGATTCACTGTATGAGAAATTCCGTTACAGATTTTGTTCTTTTGAGAACCCAGTCTCGACTGTAAGGTCACGCGACTGATAAAAAACAAATCATTACTTAAACATTGCACAGAGCAAGGGGTATTATTTAGATGAATCACAAAACTTTTCTACAGAAGAAAGGAAAAATATTCTCATATCAAATATTTGTCCACCCTTGAGCTCTTTTTATACCCTTGCAGGGTATTATAATTTTAGTCAGAAGTTTGCAACGCAGTGAAGGAGTCATT
>JAEIIU010043388.1:0-24532 GCA_018874675.1 Drosophila baimaii
ATGACTCCTTCACTGCGTTGCAAACTTCTGACTAAAATTATAATACCCTGCAAGGGTATAAAAATACAAGATGACATACTTAAGAAAAGCACACATAAAACCTTAAGATCTATCTCTTAGTTTTTTTATAATTGTGATATTATTTATCAACTTTGTAGTGGTGACAATAAATTGCGAAATCCTCCTTGGCGCTACGATGACGAAGTACCTACCAATATTTGCATTTCAAATGACCCCTAGTCCGTCCAATCCACTCGCCACTGCATGGAAGGGAAGACCCGTCGAAGAAGTGAATAACAAAACAAAACAAAATAGCACAAAATATATTCAGCAAGTCCACCGTTTTTCTTCATTCCTTTTCCTTTCGGTTTCCTCTGTCACATTTTGGGTCGCAGTTTGTCCAGATAAACCGAGAGCAGCGGTTGTTATTGATCTACAGATCTCTTTAGCTTTGGAACCAAGAGATCTTCATAAATTTAATTAAAAAACACTAGTGGAAAAAGTGCAATTAAATGGGACAATCAAAGTGCATGGCAAAAGTGCAATAAACCAAAAGAAAAGCTTGAAAAAATATACTTAAACAAGAACTAAAGAATTTTGATTTCGATTTAAGTGAACATAATAATGCTTATTTTCTACGGCAAATATGCATTTCTCTTCTGGTTCTTCGTGGGCACCAATCAAGGTGAAATGCTGCTAATGCAGCAGATCTCCCACGACAATACCCTGCTCAATGTGACCGCCTGCACCCAGAATTGTCTGGAAATGGGCAACCAGGTAGGAGCTCCACGCCAACAGTGCCGTCCGTTTGGCTTGGTTTTGGTTAAAAATGAATTTCAAATAAAAATTTAAAGTAAATAACATTCAAAAATAGTAACACTTGAGGAAACTACAGCTTTTATGTAGCTAAAATCAGAAAATAAGCTTAGATCCAATGCCCCGACCATAGAAATGTGTAAAATATTGCATACCTTTAGGCGCTTCTGTGTTTATCTTATAGATGCTGCTGCGAGGAACTTCTAAAATCCCCTTATGATTGTATTATTTAACAAAAAGTTTTTAAAAGTATAATAAATTGAAAAAACACATGTCTTGTACTTAATTCAGTCATCTTTATCATTAAAAACCATATCATTTACACTACTTATCCATTACCATTGATATATACATAGAAATCTGTGTTAAAAATCGTATTTTATATATGTTAAATTATCTTTTCCTAATTGCAGGACTTTAGAGGCTGTTACAAGGACTGCAAGGCCAATGGAACTTCTCCTGGGCCTCTACGCAAAGTACAGGATAACTTTCAGCTGCATATGCTGTGTCGCACGGAGTCGCAGTTAGTTTTTCATATAGATTGGATCCAGCATAGCAGGGGCAATGAGACAGCTCCAAATACCACCTACATCATTAAAGTGGCCAAGGAGAAAATTACAGAGACTAAACTTTATTTGGTAAAGAAATGCAGAAGTAAATAAAAATTACTAACTGAGTTTTAAATATTTTCTATACAGTCCGACGAAAACTTCCTCATTCTAACCCACTTGGAGTCAAACTCCAGCCATAATATAACCGCTCTGGCTGTGCATGGAGATGGTAGCTACTCCCTAATAGTTCGGGAGCAGACCTTTGTCACCCTGCAACGTGGCTACCAACCAAGCAAAATGGGAGCCGTGAGTCTGCGAGGATTTGTACCCCAGTCTAATGAGACCCATCACATAGCCGCTGAGATTGAGTGGCAGCCTTCAGCGGGTAGGGATCTATATTTTATATTATATAAAGCCTCTACCACCTCACTTTATACATTCCAGAGCGCAATTGCTACTTTGATATGGTGTCCTACTCAACCAACAGCGTGAATATGGATGAACCACGACAGGTGGAGTTCCGGGATGTGAGTCTAGACGTATTTACCCTAAAACATACATCCTAACACGCTTTCCCTTCCAGCTACGAAAGCTATACAGGCACACGGTGGACAACATGGAGTTTGACAAAACCTATCTCGTGGGCGTCAGAACGGTGAATATATTGAATCGCTTGGAGAGCGAGGTTGTGTGGCTGACTGTAGAGGCGCCCAGTTGCTTGGATTGGTATCCCTTTAATTACACACTTTGCGGTGAGTCCTCTTACAGTCCCTTAACTTGATTGAAATTTAAAAAATCCCTTGATAGCTCCCCACAAACCCGAAAACCTAAGTGTCCTGCAGGAGCAGTATGAACGCAATACGCTGGCCCTGAATATCAGTTGGTCACGACCCAGTCTCCTGCCGGACAACTACACCCTACGCATCTTCGATCTGTTCCTGGGCAGCAAGGAGGTGAACTTCACGCTGGACAAAAGCACAAGCCACTTCTTTATACCACGGATCATGGTCAGAGGCTCCCACTTTGAGGTACATTTGGTGGCTCAGTCGCAAGGCGGCAAGAATATCAGCTCTTTGACTCTGGACAAGGCGCCTAGGGATGCCTGGTTGAGTGGTGAGTGGCAAGGAGAATCTCTAGAGAATGAAATTATAAAAATTAATTCCCTATCCGTCACAGAGGGCAACCTGGTCAAGCTGATACTCTTCATCATTGTTCCCATTTGCTGCATTTTGATGCTGTGCTCGCTGACTTTCTGCAGAAGGAATCGTTCGGATGGCCAGGCCCTGGAAATGGAGGCCAAGGAGGCAAAGGCCAGTGATTTCCACCTCTCGCTGATGGACAGTAGTGGCCTGTTGGTGACCCTGTCTGCCAACGAGAGTATGGACTTCACGGACGAATTGGAAGTAGAACCGCGATCGGTTCTACTGCAGGATGTTCTGGGCGAGGGCGCCTTTGGTTTGGTGCGACGTGGAGTCTACAAGAAGCGCCAGGTGGCCGTCAAGTTGCTGAAAGGTGAGTAGCTTTACAAGGCTTATAAATAAGTATATAAAATAACATTTCCCAGATGAACCCAATGACGAGGATGTGTATGCCTTCAAGTGCGAAATCCAGATGCTAAAGGCAGTGGGCAAGCATCCAAATATTGTGGGCATCGTGGGCTACTCCACACGCTTTAGCAACCGGATGATGTTGCTCATCGAATACTGCAGCCTGGGCAGCCTGCAGAACTTCCTGAGGTAAGCAGTAATATTTAAAACCATCGAGAATCAACCAATCCCAATCCCCTACCCTTTAGAGAGGAATGGAAGTTCCGGCAGGAGCGCTGTGTCGTGGGCCTCAAGCTGAATCTTGAGCAGAATGTGGACAAGCGACGATTCCAGCGACCAAGACGTCTTTCTATCCATGATCGCATAGAAGACATCAATGGCTCTATGTTGTCCACTGTGGAGGAGGAAAGTGAGGCGGATCAGACGCACCACAGCAGCCGAGTGGAGACCTATACACTCACTCGAATCACAAATGCAGCAGACAATAAGGGCTATGGACTGGAGGATATAGAGAATATAGGTCCTAATCATACACAGAAAGATGTAGAGGCTTCAAGGGTTGAGTCCAAACTGGCGGATACTGGCTTGGATACAAAGGGAGAGTCAAGTGTAAAGACAAAGCTGGAGTCCAAGTTGGAGAGCAAGAGCCGAACCTTTGAGAACAGGGAATACTTTGATTCCCTGAACTCGGTGGAACCCAAGCCCAGAGTGCCGCTGAAATATGCGGATTTGCTGGACATTGCCCAGCAGGTGGCCGTGGGAATGGTGTGTTTACTAGTAGTATTTAAAAAACTAAAGAAATGCTTTACGTAACCCTTTATATTTAGGAGTTTCTGGCCCAAAACAAGGTGGTGCATAGGGATTTGGCTGCCCGAAATGTGCTGATCTCCCTGGATCGCAGCATCAAGATTGCAGACTTTGGGTAGGTATCCTTGTAGATCACAATGAACCTCGTTTTTAGATCTTTCTTACTTTCTAGGCTAAGTCGCGATGTCTACCATGAGAATGTCTATCGAAAATCCGGAGGCAGTGGCAAGCTGCCCATCAAGTGGTTGGCTTTGGAGTCCCTCACCCACCAGGTGTACACCAGCCAGAGCGATGTGTAAGCGGGTTTCCGTGACTTTATATTCATTTAGCTCAGGCTACTGATACTCTTTCCCTCCCTCAGCTGGTCTTTCGGCGTCTTGCTTTATGAGATCACCACGCTTGGCGGAATGCCCTATCCATCAGTGTCACCCAGCGATCTGCTGCAGCTTCTGCGACAGGGTCACCGGATGAAGAAACCTGAGGGATGCACCAATGAAATGTGAGTTCTATAGGATCAAGTAGCAATAAAGATCTATGTGAGAATTATCTATATCTTCTTAACGTTGCAGGTTCTCTTTAATGGAAAGCTGCTGGTGTTCCGTTCCCTCACACAGACCGACCTTCACCGGGCTCAAGGATAAGCTAGGTGCCATGATTTCGGCCACCAAAGATATGCCCCAGAGACTGCAGCAATTGCAAGCTAAGTTGGAGTCCTGCAAAACTCCACCCAGGTAAGTTTAGGGCTTAATGAACTGCTGGAGGTAACTCTTCCTTTTTCTTAGCAAAGTGGAGCAGCTATCCTGCGAGGAGGAGCCTTACTTGGAGCCTTTGCAATGAGGGCTTCACCCAGAGGAATATATTAAGTGCAATACGAGTTAGTTTTGTAGAAAGTACAGCAAAAGATATCCCAGAAATCGAATCAGAATTTAGACAAAGCTGACAAGCAGCTACATAAAGTTCGCCTGGAAATAAACAGTAAAGATAGATTTAAGAAAATAATTCAGGGCTTTAAGGACTATGTTTTTGGGAAAGGGTTTGCTGAAGATACTTATAGGAATACCCTCGAGAAGCTAAGAAACTACAGAAACCCAGAGGTGAAAGCGACCCCTAACTCCAGTTCGTATGCCTTAGCTCTGGCTGTGCTGTATGTGTCATCGCTTTTGGGGTCAGGTGCTCCTCGATACCACAATTATTTTAGCAACAACAAGTTGCCATTGCAACATGTACGTACCCAAGGGCAAAGGTATAGCTCAATCCGTTAAAAATTCCAAATTCGAAGTCATCCTCAGTCGCAGCCGCTTCAAGTGCTCCCCATGTGCATCCACTGCTGTCGCATGCGCCGGACACCATGTCCCACAATCCCATACAGCTGTCCCCATTGCCCGGTGCGCACCATTTCCGTGAGCTGTCCTCTGAGCAGTCGGCCCATCGCCGAGAATCCCTTCCTGATGACAGGGCCTCTGGAACCGCCCGCAGATTCGTGTGACATCCTGCCACCGCGCTGGCTGGAGGTGAACTGTCGGCTGATCTACGCCTTGGCTCAGAGAATGGATCGGTCGCCGGAAGTAGCTCATTACGGGGTTCTCCAGTTGCTGCATGCCAACTATGGACAGGTGATGATGATAGCCCGAAGACGCCGAAATTTCCGGGTACCCCGGAGTGGCTTCCCGGATCACGATCTCTTCTCTACTGGAGGATCGCTATTCGACTATAATGGCTTCCTCATAGATCCCATGGAGCCGGAAACTCTTGGCAAGCTACTCCGCATGCTGCAGGACTATATCTTCAGGCTAAGGCTGCTGAACAAGAAGTACAAGTGGTATAAAGATGGCGATGATCGCGGGGAAATACTCTGTCTCTTGAGCGAACAGGATGAGCTGGTGCGTCTACTGAGATCGCTATTCGGGGACAGTGAGGTGGTGCCCGTTCCAAAGCTCCTGCAAGCTCTCAACGAAGTGGACCTCAACTATTTGGTTGGCAAGGCAAGGTCGGGAACGACGCCCTGGCCGGTAAAAAGCATATCCGATCTCTATTCGGAGGTGGTGGATCCCAACCAAGCGAAGAAATCGTCGGCAGACGACGACGAAATCCCCGAGGTTACTATGCAGACTGTCTTTCCTTCAAGAAGCTCTTTAACATCCAGTGGGCGATCGATGAAAAGCCACCCTCGCAAGGGCACGCACAATCCCAAGAAACAAGAATCCCTCCCAGGGATGCACCTCCCAGGGATGTCCCTCCCAGGGATGTCCCTTCCAGGGATGTCCCTCCCAGACATGTTCCTCTCAGGGAGATACCCCCCAGGAAAATGGCTTCCAGGCAAATCACATCCAGGCCCATTGCTCCCAGGGATACAGCTCCCAGGGGAATATCGTCCAGGCCAATACTCCCCGGGGGATTACCCCGCAGAAAGATCCGCCCCTGGGAGATCCGCCCCTGGGAGATCCGCCCCAAAGAGATATCTACCAGGGAGATCGCTCCCAGAGGAATACCACCCAGTGGCATACCACCCAGGGCAATACCATCCAGGGAGTTGCCGCCCAGGCGAATCGCTTCCAGGGAAACCCCTCTCAGGCAAATCCGACCGAGGCAAATCCCGCCGAGGCAAATCCCCCCGAGGAAGATGCGTCCCAGGCAAGTCCCACAAAGGAAAATCCCACCGAAGCAAATTTCCACCAGAGAAATCGCTTAAAGAAAAATCCAACCAAAGGGAGTCAGGCCCGTGGAATACCAACCCATTTAGAGCCGTCAGAGGGAAACCCCTCCCAGGAACCACCCTCCCAGGGGAATCCCGTCCTGCTAACAAAAATGTCTTCCTCGGAAACGTAGAGATACCAAAGCTCTTCTACAAGCCCTTTAGCGCCCGGGATAGCTCCACGTGGGTGACCCGCCACTCGATCTCAGCTCGATTGCTCCCGGATGGCCGGATTGCCAGCCGACGAGTGCAGCACTACAGGACCAGTGAGGAGCAGGAGGAGCTAAATAGGTTGCAAAACGAAAAGAAGGTACGCAGCAAAAAGGACAAGGGCAAGGAAGAGTACAAGGATATGTTCGGTGCCGATTTGAGGAGGCGGAGCACGCGTACGAGTACGCGAGGCAGTATACGAACCAGTATTCGGGGCACCAGGAAATCGTTATCCGGCAAGTAGCCAGCCAATTGTTGTGTTAACTGTTCCGAAATTTGAGAATATTCGAAACAGTTGACATAACAATTGGTGGCTCTCTGAATTCTGCTGTAAATTGTAAATGTGATTTTAGTATTTGAGGAATTAGTACGCCAACAAAAATATATGGATTTTAATTAAGAAACCGTTGATGAGTCAATTAAACAACATTATTTTTTACTATCTGATGGCCAAGCGACGCGTCGCTTCGTTCCCGGAAATTTCAGCTGTGAATAATCACTTATGAAGCGTCAAAATGGTCACCTCTGAAGAACTAAGGTCAACCCGAACACCAAGTGCACAATTAGTCATTTATCAGACAAAGCTAAGCGTTTCAGGCAGGCAGAGAATATGATAATAAAATAAGCAAATAAACCAGTTTAAATGCTTAAAGCTAGCGGGTTTTCCATTACCTATTTGTGGGTTTTGAAAGATAGCGAATATCTTTCAAGCTAAAGATTGGTATACAAAGGACGCTAGACTTACTAAGATGAGTAACGACCATACATTTGTACATTTGAATTGCCATTCGAAAGCAACATTTTCTGTTTCGAACGAAAATTGCGCTCTCTCGTTCTCACAAAGTTGAGAGCGTAAATATCTAAAAATAGAATGCGCTTGCATGTGGGCATACACATGTAGAATGCGTGTACGCACATACAGTCGTCGGCTGACGTTGCCATAGAGACATGGAGAGCGCGTTATATAGCCGCAAAGACAGTTGCCATGGAGACAGAGAGAACGAGCGGCTATAGAGAGCACTCTCTTTGTCCTAGAACGTTGCGAAAAATGCGTGTGCCAAAACTCGTATGGCGTTCGGTGTCTTAGTAAGTAGAGAGTCTCTGGTAGTTATCCTTTTAATAAGTAAAAAACACCCTAAAACCCACAACAGATAATTCATAGTTTCTCGTACAAAGGTGTACCTTTATGCACAGTATATACATAGGGATTTTAAACATAAGTGTAGATCTTTAAGTGGGTTTCCTGCCACCTGAATTATTCATCTTTGGACTGCATGCGGCTTGCTTGGGGCAAGGGATCAAAGAATCCGTTTGCTACCAAGCTAGTTACGGTTATAACCCAGACCGAGTATATTACGCGCCTGTGGAATATAGCCAGGATGAGTCATAAATCGGTTTAATTTGTGCTATAACCTCACCGTTATGAACGCCGAGTTGAAGGAACGCTGGAAGGTGTGCGTCATGCCCTCCGTTTGCGAGAGCATCATCTGCAGCTGTACGGCCTCGTCCATGCGATTCTTGAGAAACTCCCAGGTTTGGGCATGTCCTTGGGAGGTATCCTGCAGGAAGTACAGCTCGGTCATCTTCATTATGGTCGCCAAGCCCACGCGTCTCGTGTACCAACCAAACTGAAACATAAGTTAAAGTTAAGGGAAATCATTCTGCGAGTAAAATGTACAACTCACGTCGACGGATCGATCCCCGGAGTAGTAGCAAATGTCATCCACCAGCGTCAAGACCTGGGCCAGAGCTGTGGGGGCATGTTGGGGTTGCGCTATCAAGCCCATTGCCTGCGGCCACTGCGCCTTGTAGGGCGTAACCATCTCCAGGCGCTGGCGTACAGCCTGCACCAGAAAGTCCAGTGGATCCTCCACCTCCAGCTTACCGCCATCTGTCTTTTGCTCCAGACTCGCCACCAGCTGGGCATTGCACTTGCCGTTAAAGTGGGAGACCAGAGCGAATCCGCCTTCGGGAAACATGCCATGCACCACGCTGGGATAGCCACTGTCCTCGGCGCCCTGGACAATGGCCTGTCGGCTCCAGCCATGCTGTGGCACATGCTGCAGGGCGGCATCCAAGATCTTGGCTCTTATGGCATTGACTTTGGCCTGCTTGGCTTCATCCTGTTTACTCTCTCCTGTTCCTGATGCACCCCCAGCACCTCCACCCGGCGTGCCAGCCTCTTTTTGTGCGGCTCTTGCCGCTGCCTCATCGGCCGCATCTCGTTCCCTTTCGCGCTGCTCTTCGCGTGCCCGAAAGTCATCTACATTGGTGGTTGTCTTCTCATCCTTGGCATAGTTCCTTCTGGCTAGCAGAAAGGTAAGCGGTCTGGGCTGCAGGGTAGCCAGTCGGCGGGGGCTTTGTGCATCTGCAAATAAGGGGAATCTTTAGAGAGGAAGCTTGCTGAGTTATAATAAATGAAGCTGAGTTTAAGATTGAATTCTTTTCAATTAAAAAGATACTTTTAATAATATATCTTCGAGTTATGTGAACAATTTTTCTTTATTTTAAAGTCTCTGCTATATGCTGGAGTATTTCTTAAAATTGCTTACAAAATATTGTTCAAAATGCGCCTTTAAGTTAGTAGTTTTTTACCTAGGCAAGGTGTTAAGTTCTAATATATGCATTTGGACTCGAAATGCGCAGATACTTCCCCTAATATCGCAATGCAAAACCCGCATTTGTTGGCCTACTCATTAGCATCCCACAAACTGGCTCAATTAGCCGGTTAATTATCGCCCCCCAGCCAAGAAGCCCCCAGCAGTACATAGAACAGTTTCGGTTTCGTTTTCGTTTTCGATTTCGGTTCTGTTTACACACAAAGTTTACGCTATTATTTTGCTTTTGTTATGAGAAAAAATAAAGATGGACAAATGTGAGTTAAGCATCCCCCGCTTGTGGGTTGGGGGGCATGCTCCGTCGCTGGCGGGCGGACTGCTCAATGCATTCGTTGGCCCGCAGATACAGGGCCAGCAGCGACTCCAGGCCCGTGATCGAGCTGGCCAGCACCTCGAGCTTCTCCTTGGTGCCAATGTCTGGAAGGCGAGTGTCTCCGTCCTTCGCAGCCATGCCACTGTTGGTAATGTTCACCGCCAGCATGTTGAGCTGACGCTGCATGAGGGCATCGTCCGAGGCACTCTGGCCGTTCTCCACACGCTCCTTGTACGCCTTGTAGTGGGCCATCGAAAAGTCCAGGGCTTTGGCCAGGGGAATCAGGAATCTGCGCTCTATCTCCGGCAGAGCCTGCCAGAATCCGGTCACATCCTGCTTGTCCTTCAGCGCAAAGTATCTCACTATATTCAGGGCATTGCACAGGCGATCCGCGTGCAGCAGCAGATCGGACTTCACATCGTGGGGCAGCACGCAGACGCACAGCAGCAGCATCTCCCGGAACACCTTGCCTCCGTAGACTTCGGGCATGGGAGCGGGACTATGGAGAGCCTCGTGCACCAGATCCTTGTACATGGCTGCCAGGTAGCCCATCAGTCCGTCGTGCTGCTGCGTCTCAAGCAGGTTCTTGAGAATAAGGTACTTCCCCTGGTCTTCGAAGGCCATTATGTATTGCCGCAGCACATGGATCCCCAGCTGGCGGAGGGAGACCTGTGGCGAGTAGCCCACAATCTTGCAAAGAGCCTCGAAGAAGCGCTTGTGCACGTCCAGCTGCAGCGAGGAATAGGGCACTGGGTCGCCCAGAGTGGTCAGCAGGTGCTCCACCAATCGGAGACCGCAATTCTGCAGCGGCGGCTCCTGCTGCTTGAGCAGCACCTCCGCCAGGTAGACAATCGACTCGAACAGGAACAGGGGCGCGTATATCTTGGGCGCTGTGGGTGGCAGTTGGTTGCCCACGAAGAGCGAGTGGTAGTACATGGCCAGTGCGTGCAGCGGCAGCTTCTCCTCGATGAGGAACATGTTCCGGCTGCTCATCTCGTAGACCCCCTTGGAGGCATCCAGCTTTCTCTGCCACCTGGCGCGCTGCTCCACCAGATTTAGGAGGTAGAAGGGATCCCCTAGGCACTGGCTGGCGTCCTGCGTGAAGCCTTCGACCACCTGCTTCACATAGGTGCGCGTCATGCCCTCCGTGACGGAGCCCATCTCCAGCAGAGCCAGCGGACGGCCCAGAAGTTGGATGAAGAAGCAGGCAAAGACGTTGCGGCGGTTCACACCGCAGTTCCTGAAGGCCTGGTCAGCCGGACGCACATCCTGCTCCAGGATGTCCGTGACAATGGGTGTGCGAAACAGCCCCACGGTGATGTAGTGGGCCAGCAGGTCCTCCACGTCCTCCTCCTGCTCTATAAGCTTGGCCTGCGCCTCGTCGTAGCCCTCGCTCAGGTATTCCGGCAACGGCAACTCCTGCACCCGGCTGTAGACGCTGTGCAGGCACCACTCCACCGCCTGCGGCTTGTCGCGCCCCTGGCGCTGGATGAGCACCTGCAGGGCGCGCAGGTAGGCTCCGAACACACTGATGCTGCTGCTCTCGCCCACGCGCTCCATCACCTCCAGCATTAGGTCCTGCAGCGGGGCGTGCCGGGCCAGCAGCTTGAGCAGCTCGTCCGCGCAGTCAAACAGCTCAGATTCCTCGCAGTTCACGTCGTCCGAGAGATTGGGGGCGCACACGTCGTGGAACAGGTCCATGGCTATCAGCGGCAGGTGCCGGCTGTTCCTCTCCGCCTCCTGGGGACTGCTGAAGAGCATCCGCACGCCGTCGTAGGCCTTCTCCAGCAGAAGCTGCTTGATGAGCTTCAGCAGATTGGCCGCCTCGCCGGAAACCACCGCCTGCGCCTCCTCCTCCAGCTCCATCTCCTGCTCCATCATTTGCGTTGCTCGTTTGCTAGCTCGCTTTTTAGTTACAACTTCTCAGATATGTATAATTTTGGGAAAATATTGAAAAGTTTACGCCGCCGGCATTTGGATTTTAACACTTGTCCCCCCTCTTCCAATTCACCAATACTCACACGCGCACACTACTCGATCGAACAGCTGATTCTTGTTGCGGGCTCTCTTTCGTAACGCCCGCACGCAGCCCACGGGGGCTAACAGGTAAATTTGGGGGCTTGCATTACTTACTGAGGGGCAGCAGCAGCTTCTGCAGGCGAATCAGCTTCTGCACACAGCGCACGTTGGCCATTTTAGCGGCTTGAAATCTTTCGGACGATTGAAATCAGTTTGTTTGGCATTCGCCAGCAGTGATGCCAGAGTCGCTTTTTTGGTGGAAAAATGTAAAAACCGCGGGCAGAGGGAATTCTGGCTTTTTATTTTCGTTAATTATCGATTAGAACTAATCGATGTTTTCATTCATGCGTGAGCGACCAGAGCTGCCACACTTTTCATGCTTGAGCGACCAGCGTTGCCAGACTTTTCGTGCTTGAGCGACCAGGGCTACCATACTTACAGTATTAGTGGGGATTGCATTTTCTGGTATTTTTTGTTGGGCCGGAGAGTATTTCTTATCGATTATTCCGCGGTCACACTGCCTCTATATTTTATTTATTTACAACAATTCAACAAAGGCGGTCGAAATTCGCACTCTTGCTGCTGCGCCGGACTTGGTAATAAAAAAGTGCTCGATTCGGCCAACTCCGCGGTGTCAAGTGCTAAACGAAAGGCGAAGCGAGGCGGTGAATTTAACGAAAGGCAGCAAGGTTAAAGGCAAAAGAAAAAGGTGCTGGGGGAAAATCCAACGGCTGTGCGGCGGCGTCTCAGCGAGAGTGCGACTTTTCCGAGTTTTCCGACCCCGCGACGAGGGTGGAAACGCGTGAAAAACCGAAACGAAAATCGTGCGTGTGTGTGTGCAAAAATGATGTGAATAAAATTTGGCCGAGAGAAAATAAGAGTTGGTTAAAACCAGAAGAAAAAAAGTAGTGGCCAAAGGAAGCGTAATGTCCGATCGGCGATTTTCAGTGCGGGAGCAGCTCAAAAATCCAGTTTCGGGCTGCAAGGCGTGTCATCAGGATTGAAATCGAACCACCACCACACCAGCAACACCAACAACAACAATACTAAGAGCAGCAGAAGAAGCGGCAGCAGAGCAAACAACAACAACAGCGGTGGAGCGGCGGCGGCGGCGGTCGCTTTGAGCCAAATTCGTTGGCCCTTTTTCCTGGTTATTCCTGTTTGACTTCATTTTCACTCCGGCTCGCTGTTCGCCACTTTCGCCAGAGAATTTCGGAAGACAAAATGTCGACGCGCTCGCAATTAACCAAGGACCTCAACGGTGAGTAATCGAGCTCTCTCTTGCTCTCCCCTCCGCTCCTCCTCCTACTGCTCCTTCTCCTTCCCCCCTCCTTCGCGCTTTATCCGTTCTTTGTTTTGAGCAACGCATGAACAAAAACAAATGCAGATGCAGATGAGTGCATCCCCGGCTTCCGTTTTCCTCAATGCGACACCCCAAACACACACACACACATACACACACTCACCGACACTGTGACAATTCCACCCACCCGCTGCGAAACTCCCTCCCACTTGCAGTTTGACAAGCACTTGGTGGTCAGTGGCTCTAAATCCCTGACATTGGAGTAGGTTTTAATTAATGAACTTTTAACGGGGGGAAAATATAAGTGTTGAGTGGAAATTATTGGCCAGAACGGCAATTTAAGCATATAAACCTCTATAAATTTATAAATAAGTTGTTATTTACTGTTGTTATTGCTTTTTAAACTCTTTTTTCCATAGTTTTTCAAAGTTTACTCATCTACATATGTTGTATACTTAATTGAAAAAGTTTATCATATTAATTTAGTTATAAATATATTATATAACAATTATCTACAAAAATGTTGTAAAATTTTAGTCATATAAAGCCCTGCATTTAATTAATAAACTTGCATTGGAGTAAGTTTTAATTAATTGACTTTTTTAAGGGGAAAAATATAAGTATCGAGTGGGAATTATTTGCAAGAACGGAAACTTAAATCCATAAACCTATATAAATTAACTGTTATTTACTGTTTTTATTGCATTTTTAACTCTTTGTTTTCATTATTTTTCAAAGTTTGGTCATCTACCTTTGTTTTACACTTCATTTATAAAGTTTATGCTATTAATTTATTTATAAATATATTAATTAACAGACTATCTAGCATAATTTGTAACACTTTCGTTATTCAAATAGTTAAATATGCTTTATTTGTTACGAACCCTTTTTAAATCTCTGCATTTATCAGAATGCATATAAACAAAATAGTTTTCCCTTTATAATTAACCCAACATTCAATCTGAAAACCCACAAACTCTCCTTTATTGCAACTTTTTCCGGGAAAAGACACTGTACTTGCAAATAAAATTTGCATTTTATATAAGAAAATAGCTAGTCGAGTTATGAAAGTTCGCCTGCTGGATGATTCCGCGATATTTAATTGAGCTGAAAGCCAACGCAAAGCAATGCCAAAGTCAGAAAGTGGAAATCGCAATAGACCGCGCACACGATAAGCGAAAATAAAACGAAAATAAATATAATAAGCAAGTACATAAAAACCAACACTTTTGGTAAATAAAAAGGCAGTAAGTCAGCAAGGGTTCCATTCCCATATATGTAAATGACATCCAAAGCCAAAGGCCCCCGCCGATATTGATATCAGTGTGAATGGGGGGCGAAAAGGCAGTAAACAAACAGACAGAACCATTGTGCATTCGCTGCCAGTAAGCATTATTTCCACATAAATATGTATAAACAAGCCACATGGTTACCAATTAAAGTTCTGGTTCCTACGGAAATCGGTTAACGCTCGACGGCGGCACGCTGTAGCCATCTCCGCGGGGCGTGAAAACCGATCTGACAAAGGCCGAATCACCCGGCGGCGGCCCCATGACAGGTGTCTGGCCCAATCGCAGTCATCCTCGGCGCCCCACATCCACATTGGTTCCGAATCGACTGGGGAAAACCGGAAGAGCTGCTGCTGCTGCTGCTCCACTTATTTACATTGTTGTGGCTCCAGAACTGTCTCGATTGGAATTCCAGTTGCTCGAGGGGATTTGAGCCCGTTTACAAAGCCAGAGAATTATTAATTTTAATTGACTGATAACGCTGAGCTAATAAAAATGCATTTTAATTGGCGCAATAAGCACAATCTTCTAGAAACCAAGGGTATAATAAATTGTTCATGGCTGATAACAGAGCCTTTGTTTAAAATGTATTTCTTTAAAATGGAGTGTGAATAGAATATTAACCCCAGAACTATATAATTAACATAGTTTCCGAACTAGAAAAGCTGTATTGTACACTATTATATTATAAATTATATTATTTCTCTGACTATATATTCCTAAAATCTCTTCCCTTGAAACCACAGTGCCTGTCATCATGAATTTAACCCCAACTCGTCGCCATGCTGAGTAATTTAATTTGAGTGCAGTGACAGCAACTTTTCCAGCTCCTGCTCCCAGCTCCAGCTCCTGCCCCAAGCTGACAGTTCTCAGCTCCTACCAGCCAGCTACATGTTTCCATCCATGACTCCTGTTCCCAGGTGTGGGCGTTGACACCTTTTGCTGTTTTGTTTGTTCGCTAGCTGCTTTGTTTGCTCTACCTGTCGCGGGGTATCCTCCACCTGGGCATACCCATCCCATCCATCCGTCTTGTTGTTATGTCCCATTTAGGTTCCCGAACAGAGTTTGCTTCCCGTCTGCCAATTAACGAGCTCTGATTAAGTGGCTGGGAGGCGGCGGCAGCCGCTGGGCAGGGCCTTGCACAATCACCTCAATGCCCATCATTTACGAAATGTTTCAATTCCAACGGCAGCTGCAACAACTGCAGAGGAATCCACCGGAATCTGGAGCACTAGCTCCAAAGTTGAGCATTGACAATTTTATTTATGACGGCGCTGGCAGCCGGCAGCGCTGCGCTGCTCCGGTTCCAGTTGGCTATCCAAAATAAACTCGATTCCGCTCGAAGGCGCTGGAGGCGGTGGCGGCTGCACCCGAAACCCAATTGGGCATTATATAATGGGCGCGATCGGCTGCCTGATATATGCAATTTGGACCGGGTTCTGTTGTCATTAGTTCCCCTGTCGCTGTCTTCGCTTGGCTTGGCTTCATTTCTTGTTTATTTAATTTAATTTTTACTGTTTAGACACCTGTCGCCAGCGATCGACCCCATAAATCATCGGACAAATTGTTTGCCCTTTGTCTTGCGGGGAAGACGCGATTAAAAAGACGCCGACTGATATATAGAAAACGATAAGAGAGAGTACATGTGTACGCCCGCTAGTATGAGCCATAAAACCATGATATACTTTTAACCAACTCAAGCCATTGTTTTGATCTAGATTTGCCATAAACCTGGGTGAAGTTAATTGTATTTATACGATAAGAAATTGTATAAAATACCGAAGGAATGATGCATAGAACGTTGATGTTATCTTTGGGATCCAATCAGTCAAATCGAATGCGGAATGCTATGGCTCTTTAGATCTAGATAATTCGCTAAATAGGTTCCAGAAATTAATTTGAAACAATGTAATCAGCCATTGAATCGTGAATATTTATAGGTTTAGTGGTTAATTGTTCTTGACTTGGTTTAAACTTTTACAATATCATTGTTTCTCATTTGCAAGTAACATTAATTGATTGATTATGTTAATTGTTAATTTGAATGTTTCCATTTTAATACTACATGTTTTATTTTTTTGTTTCTACTTCCTAAAATCACTTTGTATGCAATAATGGTTGTTGTCTATATTACTTTTTTTATTGTTTATTGTAGCAATTAATGACTGTGTTAATGGCAAGTTTTCCATATACGATCTATTGCAGTGACTGTTTGTGCTCCTACTTTCTAGCTATTCAATTCAATGTTGATATCATAATTGTTTTGTGATTACATTTCTAGCCTGTATTATAATTTATGAACAGGTAATAATAACACCCTTCCATATAGGAGCACTAATATGGTTTAAATCTTTTGGCGTAATGACATGGTAGTCTACAAGTCCTCAGACAAAATGAGAGCTCGCAGCTTAAAATTAAAGTGCCCAAGTAAAGTAAAATATATTTTTAAAATCAATCTTATAAGGCAAAACCTTATTCTTGAAGACACTGCCTGATGGATCACCCTGTAAACTTGTCAGTGTTTTCATTTTCTCAAGTTCTCTTTGCTGAAAAGCGCTCCCTCTCTCTCTCACCAGTATTGATAAGCTCAAAATATACTGATAAGGCGATCGCAGTTATCAGCGTTCAGTGCTGAAATCGCCGCGCTCGGTGCCTGGCCTGCTTTTCGAAAGTGGCCAAGTGGCAGTGCACTACCAAGGCTAATTGGCCTGGCCACAAATCCGTTAAGACCGCGTCGTCCGCCGCATAAAAAAATATATCATCGCATTGTCTGATAAGTGCTAATTACTATCGCAACCGCTATTGAGCTGGCAAATGGCTGAAGCTGAAATGTACACTATGGAGATGATGAGTCATATCGATCAGTACCTGCGCCGCATAATGGAGCTGCAGATACGCGCCGTGGTCAAGCAGAATCGCGACCCAGGTGAGCAATAGAAGATCGCTCAGATCGTCAGGGCTTTAGTGCCCCATTTGTTTACGCGATGCGTCATGGTTTGGCGAAATGCAAACTCTCCATATATCGCTGATAAATAAATACACTCCCCTACACTTTTGACTCGTAATCAGTGCTGGCAGCTTAGCTATATTTCTAGTTATTACGAACGTGCCGAAGTTATCTATATCTGTTAAGCTATTAACCATTATTCCCCGAACCAGTTCCTAAACATTGTAATGAATCAACATTCTTTTGAAATGCAAATATGTTTATTTAGAGTTATGCAAGCACCCATTGGGGTTAATAGGTGTAAATATAGACATATTTTATCTCTTTGTTGTACTATTTGTTGACAGATCTGTTCCTTTTTATTCGAATAATAAAGACGGACAACACTGGTCGTTACCGATCGATCTCTGGTTTTATTTTTCAGTCAGGTGTGATTGCTCAGACCATTTTGCACTTCATAAAGTTTGTTATATAGCTCCCCCTTCCGCTTTCTGCCTGCCGCCTTACCCCTCTTTGGCAACGCCTCTGACCGCACCTTGCACAACGGAAATTGACTTGTTGAAAGTTTATTGATGGTTTCTCATCGCTGTTGTTGTAGTTGTTGTTGCTGTTGTTAAATTTATTGTTATTGTTGTTGTTCTGCCTGTTGCGGAAAACTCTCTTTGTTTGTTTATTTATTTGTTTGGCCTGCCCTCAAAGGCTTATCTCGAGCGTTCCGACTCCATTTACTCATCCAGAAGACAGTTCCTCTAGTACTGAGAATATTGTAAAGCCCCCGAGATATGGCATCTGTTGTTGTTGTTGCTGCAACCGCTTGCGCCAAAGCTTACTATATCTATACACATCTACATATCTGTATATATGCTATAAGGCAAATAAACAAATGAATTGAGTGTGTCTAGTGAGACTTGAACGTAATATACTTAAACCATAAATGGGGCCACCCTCTTAAGGCATTGAGTGGGAGGTAGACAATTGAGTTTCTGAAATAGGTTCATGGCAACAAACAGTTCAGTAAGAATTCTGTAAAGACAATTGATTAATTTACTTAATATATATTTATTTTATACAATTAGTACATTTTTATACAATTAATTATTAATTAATTCACTTGTATAGTATAAATATTTTACTTTAAATTACTTATTTCTATGAATTCAGGAAGTGTTTTAATAGAATTTAACCATTTTAAAAATATTTAAATATATATAAGAATAGAACAAAGTCCAAAGCACACAAGGGGCATCTGCAGCATTGATGCACGTACTGCTCCCGTTTCACTAAAATGTTCTAAAAGGTCTAGCGACAAACTGGTTGTATTTAAGCGGAATGTTGAGGCTGTTTAGCATCGGATACTGATGAGAAGGAACAGCTGTATATTTAAGCCATCTTATTTTTCTTGGTTATCAAAGAAAACGATATAAAAACTAAACAAAACCAATCTTTATAAAGTTAGCTGGAAGGCAAATAAGAAAGACATTCGCCTTGGCCATCCGACAGAAAATATTCATATTTTTTTGCCACTTTAATAAAGGCCTATTTAACCCCTAAACCCCATCCTTCCCTTAACCCTTATTCCAAGTGTTGTTTATATTAATTCAAGCTGAGTTTCGCCTGTAGCTGCAAAATTTAAAATGCAGATTCAAATCGTTTGACCTTCCCGTTTTCGTTCGTGGCAAAGTGGACGCAATAAAATTGATTGCTCCCGTCGAGGAGGAGATGTGTGTGAGAAAATTTCCAGGGCAAAATGCAAAATGCAAAACGATTCAAATGTTATACAAATTTCATTCGTTTTGGCGGGCGTCGCAGAAACAAAGGGGTTCGGTTTGCCTTTGGAGATTGCCCCAATTTTTGCGGGTATTGCGAAAGCCAGCCGATGCTGCCAGCGCTCTGACCTCTGGCTGACCCACTTATAGCTACAATATGTATATCCATCCCGTGGATATCAATGCGCCGGTCGATAATTTATGCCAGCAATTAAGCGCTGGCCATTTGCCATGCAACTAAGTGGCAAAATTGTCCGCAATTAGTGCGCATACTTAATCGATGTACATACATATTTAATCCACACCGGCATCCAGTGCTGGCTTCCAGTGACCTATAAGTGCTCGTTCTCAGCCTCCACATTTCACTCTCGCTTTCTGTTGCTCCAATTGGGCGATACCTGCGCCCCAGTTATCCTCCACGCTGCCGCTCATTAGTGGCACCGCATACTTTTCACCCGATTTGGGGAAACTAGTTTGACAACGTCTCCGAAAAGCCATTAAAAAAAATGATAATACAAAAAAAAGAGAGGCAGAGGCCGGCTCACACATAAAGAACGCACGCAGAATTCACAAAAGCCGAAACCACACGCTCATGTGCTCCATTTTCCAATAGCCAAATGCGAATGTCCCCCCCTCTTTCTCCAGGTGTATGCCCCTCTGTTTCTCTCTGGCTGTAAGCCCCTCTCTTTCTGCATCTCTCTCTGTGGTGTTTCGGTGAAATTGTGTCACCCAAGAAGTGACGTTAATGACGCCGCTCGCATCGCATCCCTGACCTGGCTGCTGCCGCTGCTGCTGCTTTTTCCTCAGTGCTGCTTCTTCCTCAGCAGCTGCTTTTGGCCCACTTCTTTTTGGGGAGACCAGGAAAGAGAGGGGCTTACAGCCAGCGAAAGAAATAGATATATAAAGAGAGAGAGCTCACGAGTCGTAGGAGAACCTGAACCTGTCGCTTTCTATTACTCTGCACAAAGAGCCGAACGAAAATTTCGCACAATAAATTGCGTTTTGAGGTCAAGCGAATTAAACTCGCCACTCGCCACTTGCCACGCCCACAATACAGCCAGCCGCCCCACACTCATAGTTGGGCGTCACAAGTCGTTAAGCAATTAGATCAACCTCAAAAAAATAGGTGGTGACTCACCAAGCAATGATACAATTTAAACTTAATTAATTGTTTACATTATCGGACAGGATAGCCATACGTTCTCGCTTCTCGGAAAGTGACCTGATTACGGGAATCGTAAACGTAAAAGCTGTAAATGCAACAATTTGCATTTATGTTATCTTTAACAGCAGTCGCTGCAAGCAAATGCTGCTGACAGTAGCTACAGTGCACTCTGCGAAAGAGTAAACACTCAGTTAAACGAAATTACTTAAAAAAGAATACATCTGGGAAAGAAGAAATATATTTTCAAAGAAACTATAGATGTGCTATTTACGCTTAGTAAAATAAGAGTAATAATAATAATTATTATAATCATGAATAGTTTTTTAATAAGTTTACTTAATTAGTTCCCTTTATCGTGGGTTCCCTGTCAATAACATCTCTATCTCTCTCTTCCACCTTCCACCTCCCACTCTTTGCCCATTCACTTGCCCCGCTGTCTGCTTCTTTGTGCAAATATAATTAACATAACGTAAAGTAATCGCAACTTTGTGCAAAGAAAAACGAAAATAAAAATCTTCGTTTAACTTTCTTTTGTGCGACGCCGCTTGGCTGGCTGTGCCGTCGACTGCGGCAGAGGCCTTGCCATTGTTGTCTTTGATATTTTCTTTCTTTGAGCGCGCAAGCTTTAAGCGCGTTTGCCGTTAGCCGAGCATTATTGTTGTTCTCGTATTTCCGATTATCACTCTGCAGACGGAACTTCCCAAAAGTCGGAATTACTGTAATTCAAATGGCATTTACATTGGCGACGATATAACATTTAAATATTTGCTTTATTTAAACTTTTGAGGTTGCATTTACACAAACTCCCATAGATTATGTATATAGAAAAAGTAACCCAAATTGTTTGAAACTTATACAATGAATAGTTACTGATTGTTTCTATGATAGGTGAAGTGATTTTCAAGCTTTGTTTGAAGGTTGTTCTTTAAATTACAATTACTAGTCGAATTTCCCAGTGCCTACCTGCAAATATTTAATGTTTCATTATCTATTTATTATCTAAAACTGTACGAAATCATTTTTTTAATACTTATCAGCTGCAATGTATTTTTTTATGTTAAACAATGAATGAACTGAAATAAATAGTAATATTTAGTTACTTTACTATGTTTGTGGTTTTTTGGTAGTTCATTTATGCTTCTCCAGCATTTTCATTAAGAAATATTCCATATACTTATGTACCTAGCACACAAACCTATATTACAATTACGAACCTGCTCACCATCCTGCTGCCCCCTGGGCAATTGCTGTCAAACTGTGCAACAACTCCTGTGTCCACTTTGTTGCTCCTATTTACATGCATTTGTTTGCCGACCAGTTTTGACAGCCTTTGTATTTGCATAGGCAACGATGACGTCCATTTAGAACCTGCAGCAGCCAACGGAAAGTGTACACTCAGCTGCAGACTCGGGGAAACTACACAATGAGAACACACGGACTGCTGGCAAACACGGTGTTAAACGAAAAGGCGCTGCGGACAGATGACACAGGCACACACACTACACACTACACACTGCATAGATACAGCTACAGATATGTACTTGTATCTGGCAGTCCGGGTATTTTGAACTCGTGTAATCTCTGCCATTGTGCTGAGCTTTGCAGCTGCAAAAATACAACAAAAAAAAAGTGAAAAAATGCGCTGAATTGGGTCACACTCGTTGGCTTTTATGCCAGCTTAGATTGTTGTCAATGCCTCCACCGCCGCCGCCTGCAGCCCTCTCAACCGAGTGGAAACTTTTTTGACTAACTTTTCGAGTATCAGTTCTTTGAACCCCCCTCCCCCTGGCTAAATGGAAACATGCACTTGAAAAAAGTCAATCAAAAAGGAAACTTAGTTTTATAATATAACTATTAAGGGGTATACTATCTAAAGATGTAACTCTAGTTTGATTTTACTACCTAAACTTAAACCAAGAAGTCGTTTCAAGTATTTTAATAACATTTTTGGCCTTATAACTAGTTTCCAAGTTCTAGAATATTCATGAAACCTCAAGTTTTCCAGTTTTTCTCAAGAATATTACTTTAAAATTAAGCATAATATAAGTTTTTTGACTTGTACCGATTTCCCTATTTTCCCCAAGTGTACTTGTACATTTAGAGATGCCATTTACTGAGCTTATCGTGGCCTCTGAGCGAAAATAACCGCAAAAGCCAATTAAAGTCAAATTTCCTTCTGTCGGAAATGGAGACGCGACACAAACGGACGGACCATGTCCGGTGCAGACAGCCAGACAGACAGGTAATCATGGCCAAAGCAGCTATGCTGGAACACGATGCACCTTACAAATGCCACCCAAAATACGGCCAGGTCCAATGACAAATAATAAATATAGAAGCCAGAGCCGGAGCCAAGCTCAAGTGTACAAATTGTATTTCTGTGCAGGTAAACATCCAAACACGCCCTTGCCAGAGTTCAATGTTTGCACTTTTCGCCTCCACAACGGCTCTTCTGCTGCTACTACTGCTGACTTGGCAGCCAAGCTTGTAATTGTAGTTATGACCTCACAAGTCGGGGTATTTTTAAACTATGATGAGATTTGTCAAGGGAATAGGGAAGTGTATTTCATATATAAGAAGAACATTACCAGTTTTCTTGGACATTATGAATAAACCTCTAGGGACACTTTATTTAATGATGATTTAATATAAATATTTCGAATCAATAGTCTCACAATAAAGTATTTATTTATTTCAGTGAGTAACCACAGACTTGAACTTGTTACTAACCAAATAAACCCTAAACAAATCCACACTTCCTTGATATGTGGGCTTATGCAAAGGTTTCCCCTAATCAGATAACAAAAGTAACTAAACTTGACACTTTGTGGGAAGCGCATGGAAACTTCGGTAATTTCCGTTCTCCCAGTCGAGTCGAGCTGCTGACTGCTTCTGTGAGTCGCTTTGTTGGCCAGCTCCTCCTCTCTTCTCCATGATATTGACATAGTGGCACCCAAAGTTCATCTTTAGCGGCATTTTCCCTGCCCAAGTTCATTCACATTTCGACGCGCTTCAGCAATAATTAAGAGAGAATCACTGAGCTGTTGTAGATTAAGCTCGCTTGATTTTTATCGCACAGCCACTGCCACTGGGGGTGCGTGTGGTATAGTGTGTGTATAGTGTGTGGCGTGCGTGCCCAGACGTCTTAACAATCTATTTTGGTCATAACGCGCAATTGGCACTCATTATCATAGTCACCCACTCCCCGGGCTCCGTTATGAGTGTGTGTGTTGGTCATAAAGACAAACTGTCTCTTTATTTATTTTGGCCCCACTTTGGGCTTTCGCCGCGTGAGTGTGGTCAGGATCGGAATATTATTGCCCCGCGGCGAAGCTCTGTTTATGGCCCACTTTATGCAAATCCATTGTTGAGCTAATGGACGTTTTTTCCCGCGTCTAGCTTTTCACTTTCCGAGCATTTTGGTAATTGCTTGAGAACGCTTTGGGTTCTGATTCATCGGTTATTTCACTTATTCACTTATGGGGCCTAACCCTACACAGAAAAACTATCAAAGAGTAAGGTTTGTTTCTAAATAATGTTATTTGCTTGATTACTAGTTTAAAAAAGCAGTTTATTTAGATCAAGCAATAGCTAATCATACTTTTTTCCAGGGTATTACTATGCCCGGGCATTTCATGAGCAGGCATTGGATTGTGGCATGTATGCATGGCAGGCCTAACCTTGCTGGCAGTCAGAATTTTCGACATTTCAATTCCGTTTTTCCCTTTGGCACTTGCCATGGCCTGCTCCTTTTTCATTCCTTTACGCTGGCATGCCCAGACGGGGAGTCATAACTCTCGGCTTTATGTTGGAGGTGCTTGGGAATCCGACATGCCTCTAGCATGACATAATAATGTCACCCCCAAGGAGCCTTCTCGGCTCGGCTCGGCTACCCGTCCCCCCGCTCGAAATGATATCTCACTCTAAATAATTCGTCATCGCCGGGCACGAGTGTGTTGGTTGTGTGGCGAGGGTGTTGTGTGTTGGAGGGAGTACGTATATGCTAAGTAGCTGTCGCTTTGGAGGAAGGGATTTGTGGAGGCACTGGGGGGGAGCAGCAAGCACATCGACTGAAAATCGTCTCCTCTACGTGGCTCGTTTGAATATGTTTGAATCAAATCGTTTCACTGGCGAGGCAATGATATAATACTCGAATTTTGCATGCACAACAAAGCCCCAAAGTGGGTATATAATGTCATATAGTCTGTATGTATAAATATATATATATATATATTTATATGCGATTAAATGCTTGCAGTTTTGCACAGGAAAGATATCAACAATATCAACAGTATTCGTCATCAATTTGGTGTGGAATATTAAATGTATAACAATAAACTTAAGGCTTACAGGAAAAATAAAAAAAATGTCAAATATAATATATACTCTTATGTTTTTACTAATAGAGAGAGCTCTTAGTATAGGTTAGGTTAGGTTAGAACGGCTGCCAGGCTACGCCTGGCACACTTAGACCTGAATAGGTCCGTTG